>JAOTAV010055148.1:0-41409 GCA_026546445.1 Cyclargus thomasi
AGCCAAATCTGTTCTGCCGTTCTTGAGTTATAAGTGGTGTAACTAACACGACTTTCTTTTATATATATAATAGATGAACATGCACTTCCACCATGAACCAACAATACAATCAACCATATAGTTAGGTATGTATAATATTAATGAGCAGTGCTTAGAAGCTAATGGTACTTCGGTTTCTTCTTCTTCTAAAGCTTTTTCCACTGCAAACTCATTTGCCGATAGAGATACTCAATCTCTCTTTTTTCTATTGTTGTATTTTGTTCGTTGTCCAATGTTCATCTATCTACAGCGATTTGGTAAACGAAATTTGGGTAGCTTGATACAACATACCGTTGTTAGGACTGATCAGGGTTAACTAACTATACTTGACTTTCCTTTGTTTTAGCTTCCACGACGCTATCACGCTGTAGCTTCATAATCGAAAAATCGATTTCCTAAGGAAATTGCTGTGTATTATACTTGCTAATATGAATTTTTATTATGGTGAAACGATTCAATTAAGTAATAGTAAGTATACGTGGATATCGGATTATGTAAACTCGTTTTCCTTCGAAATGCATGTTGTACTTCTCGATACTAATAGTATAAATCTGAAGATATAACGTCTCGCTAAGACCAATAGGAGCCGAGCGGTAATCAAAAAATGTTGTAAAAACGGGATAATTTATAAAGTTTCACGCGGACGAAGTCGCGGGCAACAGCTTTTTTTAATGTACTGAATCAATGCCATGTGATTTATTTGAAGCACTTATTAGTTATATTTATTAGTCTCTACCTCAATTCTGCTATTGTCATGCAATATTGATATTGGTTCGATACGGTTTTATGCAGTCTCATCTATATATAATATTTGATTTTTTAAATAAACTTTAATGGTCTGTGATTGAATTGAAAATTGATTCTTCTAGTTATAATAAAATAACTTGGTATTAGAATACCTTAATACCAATAATTAAATCTTATGATCAACATAGTGAAAATTTCAAAATTTAGAAGTTTGCTTGTTTCATAAAATTCGGACTAAATCGTATAAAGGTCGAATTTGTATCAATGTCGGACCTTTAGTAATTCTCAGATTAAGAGGACCGTTTAAAGGCTCTTCAAGCGACGTGATTTGATTAATTAAAATAACTGATTTATAAAGCTACAGAGTATGAGCATGAATAATAAATGGAACAACGTTTTGCACTTGGTAATACACGAAGGCCGTTGCTTATTGATCGTCTCTTTGTTGTTGCAACCAAAGCTTGTTTTATTATTTTCCGACGTTACACAAATTTATCACATAGCTTCGTCAATTCTTCATTATTGGAGAGGAGAACATTATAGTTAAATTACATAGTATGGTACGGTCATTTGTTTCATTCCTGCACTTAGAAAAGCTCAATGCGGATTGAAGATGAGAACGTTAGCTAAAAACGATAAGCACATCGTCGATTTTGACCGCTTTTATTTAGTTTTCCCATTGGGTAGAACTAAGTTTATATGCTGTATAAGCTTAAACAACCGTGAGGTCATTTCAAAAATCCTATTCAAGGCGCATTTTTCTGTGCTGAAAAATACTACATTGCACTGATAAATACGGTATAATTTACCCGCAATGGATGTAAAGGTCTGTGCTTTTAAGACATCGTCGCTATCATGACTTTTTTCGAAAAGATGATTTGTATTGTGACTTAATGTCATCCACTGCTGGGTAAAAGCCAGGTCTTCAATTTATGTCGCTCATGCGCTACCGTCTGCCAGTATCTTGCTTGGCTTCCAGAATCATATACAATTATATAGAGCGAAGAGACCTTTTGACAATATTTAGAAGCACATGAGATATACAAAGGTTTAATACACGTTGGAGATGGCATATAAAACTTTGGCGTATAGCGACATCGTAAAGTAATCCCAATCATAAAAATCTCTTTCCGGCCCATTAACATTTACATTGTAATCGCTTAAATACGATCTCTGGGAAACTGCTTTAATCGACTATCGATTTTCCGTCTAAGGTCTCCGGCAATGTCGTAAACTAAAGTCTCCTAAAATATTTTCTACAGACGCTCCGTGCGACTCCGTCCGCCGTAATAAGAAATTCCGTGAAAACCGTACAGGTTCCTGCTAACAACCACTTTAGTTTCTTCCCCTTAGTCTACTCACTGTATATGTGTGCTAAATTACAAACAAATAAATTGGTTCCGTTAGGTTAGCGAATTCGGTCAAATGAACATTTTCAGGTCATAAAGATGACACATCTATATTATATTAATACGCGAGCGGAAAACTTTGTACCCTTTTTTTACGAAAGACGCGTAGATGCAAAAGCATGGATTTTTTCTTAGTTATAATTAATATGGAGGAGGAGCGTGGAATACGAATACTATTTAAAATGTGCTTTAATTTTGCATATTTTCAATAAATAAAACGCTACGCACACTACAACACGCACACTACAGTATTTAGGCATGACACGTTTATCATACGCTCTTTTGTCTATGATTGAAGTTTGGTTTCTTTAAAATAAAGTTTAATGGCCTGGTAACGAGACCTTTATGCCAAATTGAAGTCTGTGATTGAATTGAGAAATATTTATGGTCGAATTTCGACCACAGGGCGGCCTCTAGTTCTTATAAATATAGTAGGTTTCCTTTGGAATTTGATACTTACCTGTAAGAGTATCAACAATCTGTTAAATTGATAGCGCATAGATATAAGTTAAAAACTTGATTTGAATTTAGTCAGGTAATAAAATATTCATACTCATAATAATCCTCTTAAGTTAAAGATAAACTCAAGCGTCCGAATTCACTACAATCATAGAGAACGAAAACAAAACCGGTTCATTTCTTAGGAATAGATGAAAATAAATTAAAATCCCCCACCCGTAAGAGGATTGAGCTAAAACGGCATGTTGTTGGTTCAACTAAATTGGGAGTACGCTCGGTTTGCACAGCTAAGCCCGGTACCCGGATTCTATTAACTTAATATAACATTGATACGGCTTCGTACCTTTTCGGTCCAGCCCTATTTCTATGAGACATCAAGGTATTTAACGTTTGTTTCACGGTTGGAAGAATTTCACTGTTTAATAGTAAATTATAACGTGATTTCTGCGGTTTTTCGATAGGAGTTTACCTATTCACTGGCGCTTTTGATTGGCTCACTTTATTACCAATCAAAAGCGCCTGTCAATAGACGAGATTCTGACAAAAAATCACAGAAATCGAGCATGAATCCAATGTAGCTCGAAGCTGCATTAATGTTGCCTGAAATAATACAATCGGGGTAATTTTAGCTCGTTTATAATAACTTCACATTCGTTAATTAAACGCATTTAATTATTTACAAACCATAATTCGATGTTGATTTTCAAAGGAGTATGCATTAAAATTTAAATAGATTACACGTTGCTGCTGAAAGTTAATCTGTTGAATATCTATTAATACTGAAATGTTAAGCGTCATTAAATATTTAGATGTATTTAAATCTAATAATTCTACAAGATTCTGCTAAAAGTTTAAAGAACAAATCTTTAGATAGTGAGTTAAAAGTTTAAACATTTTAGGTACTTTAGGGCTGTTTTAAGGTAACCTGGACATAAAAATGTCACAAGCTATTACATACAGCCACTTTCCGGTGGACAGGAGTAAATAAGTAACGTAACGCCGAGCGCTCGCACTAAGCAAATTGTTCGCTCAATTTTGCATACACGTGTGCCAGGAAATAATGGCTTCTGGTATAAGGATCCATAACGTACGTCACACAAATTTCTAATTTTAAGGACCCCTCCCCTCATATCGCAGGTTGTCACATTTCTGAGACCCTAGGGAGGAGTGACTTCACGCTAGAGAACCCTCCCTACATAACAAATGTTGCATTTTAACATCTTAACGTACTTTATGAGTGGTCCCATATTTTGGTGAGTTCACTCATGAAGCGAGTGCTCCGTAATCCTTCAGTAATACACCCCTACGTACTACCCACGATCCACCTACGTCTCATCTTTGTAAGCATCCCATTCTAGACTAAGCTGCTGAAATGGAATGGCTGGAAAGGATTTATACTATTTACAAATGCTTTAGTTGAACGTCATGTTCTACCAGACTCGAGTCTATTTACAAATCTAAGATATAAAGTAGCATTTTTTGGAAACTAAATGACCGCAAATTCGTTTATCGCGCGGGTACCAAACATTTACCGGGATAAAAGTGTACTTTCGCGGGGGTCAAAGCATCACCGTACCAAATGTAAACAAAATCTGTTCGGTGGTTTGGGCGTAAAGAGGTAATACATATATAGAGACATATATAGAGACCGACACTTACGCAATACTAGTACCTAAGTATGAAAGTATGGATGAAAATTATGTAAGAGATACGATTAGATTAGCTGTAATTTTCTAACTCATCTTAAAAACAAGTCAAAAGAAATCCTTTTGAAGTAATGTAATTTTGGTGACGAAAGACAAAAGACTTTTCGCCGAAAGACGCATGAAAAATGATGTTGTAATGAATAAAAGACACGCATTACCGCGAAATGGGATTCGGGCCTCGAGGCTTGGAAGTTTGCAAACATCTGCAAAAAATGCCTACAGACAACCTGAATTGGGCTTGTTAAAAGTTCCCAAACTTATTTAATGTTTTACCAAAATAAAGGCTACGAAGGAACTCTTAAGTGAAAGTTTTAGGAGCTCGTATTTTGCTATTTTGGCCGAATGCCGCATCGCGATTCTCAAAGGATTTGCTTTAAATAGCGACTATATACTGCTCTGTGGATAGGTGCGCTTTGTTTTGGCAAAGAATTTAGAAATTTTTTATAAGGTCTCAAGTAAGAGTTATACATAGGTATTATGAATGTATAAGGTCGTTTTCATAATGCAACGCATTGTCGTAATAGGTAAATGAAACTGTAATGCTACACACCGGGAAAATACAATAGTTAATATTCCATTTTTATGTGATTTATAATTAGTGGTAGTTGGAGAATTCCAAAGATCTTACATGAAACTTGAAATATAGAACATGAACAGAAACATTTAAATAAAATTTAACTAAGGGCCTGTTTCTGTTAGGCTATCCACAACTTTATTTGACAGATGTTGCATGGAGAATCTGTAAAAAAGTGTCTGTCCACTACTTTTTGGTAGATAAAACCGCTGTAGGCGGTGAAACATGCCTTAACTTTACTGGCTTTCATATTACAGTTAAGCTCATCTCGATTTTCTATCGAATTTAATATTTATTTTTAGCAAACGTTTGCTTCTGCCTACGCTTTGCAAAATGGGATCATATTTACATTTAAAAACAGTAACTGGAAATATAAGGACTATTCTCATTTAGAGAGTTGTAAAAGTTAAAGTTTATTTCTATTTTAAACTTTAAGGGCGGTTCGTCATCAATTTTGTTATCCAAGTCCGAGCCAGTTACTATTAATGTTTACGTTGTGATTTGTTTATATTTCTTCGGCTGCGCTAGTAAAGAAAAATATTTTTAAATAAGCCCTACTAATAATGGACTTAGTGCGGATTATTTTTACTTCCTGCTAGTATTTATTTTTATTTTACACTTTTTGCACAGTGTACAATGGCTGACCTAATGCCATAGGGCATTCTCTACCAGTCAACCATAGTATTTCACTTTTCGATTCAACTATTTGATTAAATATTTATAGAAATCTAGTTACTGCGTCTAAAAAGTTCTTGGTGATTTTATTTTTCCAATTCACCTATAAATTGTAAATCTGTAAAATGTATATTTCTGCTCTATACAAATTAACATTTGCGAGATTTGTAACATAGTGCCTGTACACACGATACATTTTTGCATCCAGCATATCTAGGAAACATCATTAATTAGTTAATTTTTGTATAGTAAAATGTTGAATATGAAGCTTTTTCAAAATCGTATAAAATATGCTTTATAATAAAATATGATCGTAGAGATCTATATTAAAGAGGAAGTAGCATAAGAAGGGCCTAGACTGCAAGTAAAATGATAACTTGATTGAATTAATAGATAAATAATCAACTCATGGTGCTAGTTATCAACTTCTTTTAGAAATGGTCGTGGGAGATACTACGGATTATTACTATGCACATTGCACTGAGATTATGCACCTAATAGATGCGCTCCTATTCTCTAGATATATATTTTTTGTTATTTTTTTGATCAAGTCTCAAACAAAGCACTACCAATTCGTTGTACTTCTCACGATTATAAATGATCATCGCCGATTATGTAGAACCTGCAAAACAATTTTCTCAATGTGTCAACATTATAGAAACTTCGGTCCCAAGTCTGAGTGTGTGTGAACTGTGGAGATGTAAATGGATTCCTGTTGACCCTCGCGGTCGGGAGGTCAATTGTACGTGTCCCCCTATTGAGATACTCATCTGTCGCTGTATCTACTTCCCGTAGTATATATTGGCTGGATATTTATAAAGCGTTCAAGATAAAATAATCTTTTGATCATTCAATAGCTTTCGCTACGTTAGGTAGAATGAAAATTAAAAAAAATACTATTTGTACTCTTTTTGGTATCTTTCTACTAAACTCCAATTTTTACTTACGTGTTTCGTTCTTCATTTAAACCTTCTACAACATTGTGCGTACGAATCATACTTAAAACGAGGTCAAAGTCAATTAGTAGTTTGCTCAACATAATTGGCTTATAGGTCTTAATATATTGGTACAATAGAGTTCGCTAAATTAAGTCTGGCTGCGTCGAAACGACCTCCCGAGGTTGAAATAATGGTTTAATGAATTATAGCACTACGGTCTAGCCTTGACCCGCTTCCACCAGAGACAAAGGCTCACCAATTGACGAGATGATCTTTTTGCTATCTCTGCTAAGAGTCAGTTGTTCGGAAAATTTGCCTAATCGATTATTATAGGTTTCGATTGACAAGGTCTGTTTAGTGCAGTTTTGTGTGGCTTCTTATACATAATCTCTGCAAATACTATCTAGGTCTCTCTTCAGATTAGTCTTATGATATATATTATTTGCGCGGCTGCATCAACTTTGATCTTTGGTACATAAAAGATAGGGAACAAGGGAAAGTACGATTCCCAAAGACTTGATTTGATTTTTGAATTATTCAAATTGATCATAAAACTCGTGTCTATTCACAGACCACGTCGGCGTCTGGCGTACCTATACGGCTATTAGTAGGGGAGCCGAAGAAGGCATTTTTGGATTTACTCGGACACGTCAGATTAAGCTAGTGTAGGTTTTTTTTACATGTTTCTGGTTATCATGGTATAAAAATCATATTTCTAAGTCCCTTAGAATTTTTTTTAAGTACTGAAATGTTATCTAATTTGTCAAATTACGATAGGGGGTGTTAAAACTAAAGAAACACCAAAGAACACTTTAACATAAAGCACTTATATGTAAGGTAAGCCGATAACAACATACCCCTTTATTCATAAAAATAATTATGCAATTTTTAATTAATCAAGGTTCGCTGTCCCTTTCTGTCGTGGGACGTTTTCAATTTACCAGAAAGGGCCTGCGAATATTGATTAGTTAAACACTTTAAATATTTTTATGAATGAAGGGGTTAGAACAACAATTTTCGTAACCAAGCTTCCCAGTTATTTAATGTCACATTCAACTAAATGCTTTAGGCCTTGCTGTCTAAACTCGCATAATAAATGTTCAATGTACATAAATGTTTTTTTAAAGAATTTTCTTTTTTACAACCTCAAAATTGCTGTAACATTTTCTTCTCTGTTTTACCTAATCTACAAAATGTACTAGATCTCGCCAACGCTAGGGTGACTACAAAAATAGCACTTACACCTCCTCGGCTACATTAACGTTTTTTTTTTTCATCACAGCACACTTTCCTGCAACTTAATGCAATTTTGTGGGCTCCTTAGTTTAGTAATTAAAGTTAATAAATGGACATCATTTGCATTAAATCTATGTAGCTGTAAGATTGCTGATAACTTGAGAATCTTAAGACGTACAACCTCGTCCCCAATAGCTCACAATAAAACTGTTGTGACTATGTAATGTGTGGGATACTCTGTATCCGTTGTGAATGGAAACTTAGATGCATTCTCAGTCCTCCAACCTCCTTTTAATATGAATCAAGCTAGAAAAATCCATTGTAATATTATTTTTATTTCATAAATTTCCATGATATTGACTTTTACGTGCAATTTTGCTATATATTGCACCAGCGAAAATTTCAGTTATTGTTTGATGAAATTTTAAAATTTCTCATTCCTAAAATGTATCTTCCAATCTCAAAATCTAAGGAAATGGGAGGTATGACGAAAAGGTGCATTATATTCTGAACACTCATTCGAATTTAGAGGTAAAAGTGAAAACGAAAGTCATGATAAATCTGCGAAACGGGTTTAAGTTCGCGCCTGTTAGGTTAACTATTAGTGTATTGTTACAGCAACAATGGAACTAATCGTGTGTGAATAAGCGTAAAGGCGTTTAAGTGCAAAGGAACATAGGATGTGGAATATGTTGATTCACCGGGATAAAATACCTCACCCGGGGCTTGGGAGTACCTTTTTTTATCTCGCGGGGAAAATCATGCTTCCCCTGAGGAACTCTAATGGTTTTTGAGTATATTACCATTAGCTGGCGTGAAGTAGCTTACTGAAACTGTTTAACACGCGACAGCCCCCTCGATGAGTTTAGTTATTTTTAGATTTAAGATAGAAGCTTTAGACGTTACCACAACATTTAAAGCAAATGTATTGATTATACGATATCGATTCACTCGATAATCTAAATCCTACTTCTCAGGATTGTTCTGAAAGTAAGCCCATTTGTTTCGAACTCTACCAGACATTAGAACTGCCAAACTTTTCTTTTGAATGTTACTCTTATCACTTACTGGGTCATATTTAGTTAATTTATACCTATTTAGTTGAATCATACAATAATATTTAAGTTATTTGATATATGACATTATACTGCTCTTAAAACGTAGGTATTTGTTTGATCTAGGTAGTGTAGGTTTTTTCATTTCAATATTATCTTGGCAACAGAAGAACACAAACGGTGAATATAAACCGCTCATTGTTCTTGTGAACATTTTTAGTATCCGTATAATATATTTTACGAATTTAGTCTCACATAATTACTATGATCCATTTCGCTTTATCCCCAAATTGATCTGGTGCGTAGCGTATACGTGTACGGGTTCGCACAAATTGAATAATGGCTGGCCCGCTCGGCTAAGTGAATCCAATTTTGCTTTACTTGCGTCACACAACGAAACTTTCGCATGTATCGTAATAATTTGAAAGGATTTTATTGGGTTAGGTTGATATTTTCTACTTAGTGTATTCTTATTCAGCATCATTATCGATAGTGACGTCACTGTTTGTCAGTTTAAGTGCTCGTTGAGCATCATTATGATTACCTAATTTTGTCTTCATTGTTTGCTACTCTAATTGCCTCTTTTCAAATTTCGGGGTTGTATTTCATCTAGTAGATTTCTAGCTAATTTTTCTAGTTTGTTTTTTATCTTCTTTAGCAGTATTGACTTAGAACTTATATGTATTTGTTGTTTGTTACAGGCGCAAAGCGACGATGACGATGTCGGCCCCGACGACGTCAACGTGCCTGTCGAGGGTGGCTATATGGATGAGTTCTTCAGTGAGGTGAGTCCATTCTTTTTACAAATTATCAAGCAATTAATTTATTACTCTAATTTTAATGTCCAAGGAGGTAAGTCTAAAAATTTTCATTTAATAGAGATAGATTTTTAAAAAGCTCTAAAATTTTATCTTTTCCTGCAACACTTGTTTAACTTTATTCTTTACAACGTCGATTCACGTGAAGCGCGCCTCTAAAGCAAAATTTTAAACGCTACGAGTAAGCGCAGGTTAAAGAGCGCTCAGTTTTCGTGAAATTGTTAGTAAATAAGATAACCTACATTTTCTGTTGTCTGTATGGGATGTTCTTGAAGATTTTATATAATACACAGCTTCGGTACATTTCAAGTCTTGAGAGAAACATAAATATATAAACTAGCTTTACCCCGTGGCTTCGCTCGCGTGGAGTTTGAAAATCGCATAAAATTACGAATACCCATTATTTACAGGTTTTCTAGAATTGCTTACTCAGCTAGAATTTGGATCCGAAATCCACAAACAGCCAGTCCGTTGGCCACCCTAAAAAAAAGATCCAATAGGTCACGTGGAGCCATCCAAGATTGATATCTTAATATTCATTAATCAACAATATCAACAATAGAATGAGAAATAACTTGTTTCTAATTAGGACACCACAAATAACTCAATAGGAAAGTAGATGAACTGATACAAGCAACGGAACAAGCAGACGAATGCTATGCACTATGTTATCTGAAACAATGAAGCTCTAACTATTGTTGCAAACACGCCGCAGCAAATAGCGTTCCACACGGTACTGATTGCGACTGTCGACGGTAACAAAGTAGATGTGACATACAGTAGATCATCTTCACACTAATAGACAAGCTGGTGGGCCCTGTGGAGTTGTGCTGAGATGTAATATATTACGGGAAGTGCTATGGGAAATTGTTTGGAATCATACCACCTGCAACTTTTCATCATCGTCCTACGGCAAAAAATTACCATCCTCATCATCTCCATGAGTCAGCAGTCTTCCACTGTGCACTTTTCGCGTAACTCTCTGCCACGCACAGTGAAACTCTGAAATTAACTATCGCCAACAGTATTATCGTACTAATACGACCTGCAAATCTTTAAGAGGAGACCAGCCAAAATTAAATTCTTTTGATGTTAATTTTATTCGGAAAGACTAATTTGATAATTCATAAGTAATGAATTAAATCATACAAGAGACGAAATGGATTATAATAGCAGAATCATGGTCTCTGGACCTGAGCAAACTTTAAAAGTATAGTGCTGCTTTGCTCTACTGTATATATTTGTATTGTGTTTTTGATTACGATTGTCGGCGGTACTCCATCCAAGATAACATTTTGTGCAAAATTGGATTTGCCGATAACGATGCGTTGTTTGATAGTGTTTCTACCTATTGTGAATTCTGTGCTTACTAATGGTTTTTTTTTGGGTAGAAATGTCCTTAATGATCGGTTATAATTTTTTTGTTTTTTGCAAAACTAAAAAACATTGCTGGGATTTTTTTACCAATACCATTCCCATTGCTGAGTTAGCTCAGCCTCCCCTAGGGTCTTTGATTTCTTGCATCAGTAGTATGCCTCCTTGCTCCTACGTCTTTAATTAAAATAATCAAATATTTAAAATACACTGTCCTGGGTATTAGACAAGGCCATATTGTCCTTCAAAGCTTATATCATGCATGATAAAATTGCAGCATAAAATTATTCATTAGGTGGAGTAATTTAAAGTTGAAAGTAAATAACTGTTTCAGTATTTAATAATTATGAAGCAAACTTTAATTTCAATTTCCAGTTTAAAGTTTCGCCTCGGTTTTCATGAATTAAATTGCGTTCCCTTTTATGATTTGAGCAACACTCGCTTAATCGCTTTTTAGTTTGTCGGTTAATGGTGAAATGGGACGAATTACGAAATCAGTGTAAACTTTGAAGTCCTCCTTGAAACAGATTGCCAGTTGAGGATTTATTAGCAATAATGAGCTATAATTTAGCAAAATGTTTTAATTTAAAAAGAGAATCCATTGTTTTGCTCCAAAAACGTAGGTGTTCCACTTTATTCCCTTTATGGTGTCCAGAAATAAGCACATCAATTAAGTTATAACACCTTTAAAACGGTGCTTTTAGTTTTAAAATTGTTAAATATCTCCCATCCCCATAAATGGAGTTTTATAAGGTCGGGTGTAAAATGCATACTCAATTTACTTCATGGAGATAATCTGTTGAATCCAATGAAATACAGTATAATGAGGTGATGTCAGATAAAGCATACTTGTGGTTTCATATCCGCCCCTGAGATGCCACAATATCAAGTCTACTATATAGTAGAGTTGGGCCAAACATCCATACCAATATTATAAATATGGGAATAAATCAATATTATAAAATGGGAAAATATGATGCCAAAAATCATGAAGGATAACCACTTCATGATTTTTGGCAACGACGTAGTTAAAAGGATGGTCATTAACATTGGCTTCTTTTAGTATCATGTGTTCTTACCTTCATCCATTGATAAACAAAACTATATCTGAGATGGTGAACTTTAAGTCATTGGCGTTGCATTGAAGAACATCATGGCAAATAGGTGTCTTGATTCTCGAATGTTATCGCGATCACTTTAATATTTATTTAAATTATCTTCATAATAAGGGGTACAATATAGGATTTCCGTTTATCACCGTTATAATTTATAATCAAATCTTATCGTTTAACAGCCATGAATAACAGTTTAACAGTCACTGTTATTATGAAATTATTACAAACTTTTGAATTATTAAATCTCTACCGAGCTCCTCTAGGGCGATCTATACTATTTTAGATACTAATATTATAAATGCGAAAGTAACTAACTCTTTATGTCTTTATATTACGCTCTCACGCCTGTGCCATGAATTAGACAATAAGTTCCTAATTTCAGCTACACTACCTATATACTAAATTTAATCATAATGTGCTCAGCAGTTTTGGCGTGACTGTCCCACAAACAAACTTTCACATTTATTACATTAAGTAGGTGATGCCAGAAACTTTGTTGCTCTAAAATCGCACGAAATCGCATGGGAACAGACAGACTCACTTTCGCATTTATAATATTAGTATGGAAGCATGGATTTCATCTGATAGATTATGTTCTCACTAAATACTTTCCTTCAGAAAATGATAGTGATAGTTTTAAATTGGCTGGAAATTGAATAGAATGAATATATTGAAATCAAACATCCTGGACTTGGCGCCAACGAAGGGGAAGTGCGGCCGACATGACGCTCTCATCGAACCCGCCTCCCGGCTGATATTTAAATGGATTTTATTCATATTTTCTTCCAACTTGCTCCAAGTTCGCGTTCTGTTATGCGAATTTTGCCAAGGAGTTTAGACACGGGTACAAATTAAATTAATAGAGATCTAGCTCTTTACTTGCAAGTACTAAGTGAAGTAAACAATCTAAGAACGAAACTACCAATCAATTTTATTTGTAAAATACATTCAGATAAAAAAATTGTAAGTAACGTAGGGTACTTTTGGTCATGGCTGATATTTAAATGTATTTCATCCATATTTTCTTCCAACTTGCTCCAAGTCCCCCTTAGTTATGTGAAATTTGCCAAGGAGCTGGGATGAAAATGATACGGGTATAGATGAAGTTAATAAGGAACTAGTTCCATACTTGCAAGTACTAGGTGAAAGTAAATATTTTAAGAAGGATGTAACCAATCAACTTGATCTTTGACATACACTTAGTTGGAATTTCGGTCATGGAGAAACATCATGTTCCCAAATATTCGTACTTTAGGCGTATTTGAAATCCACGCAGCGAAGGCGCAGGAAAGGTTAGTAAAATAATAAAGATACGATGAAAGCTACAGATCTTAAAGATTATAAAAATAGGTTGCTAACTCTGTGAGAAAAAAAAATAATTAGCGTTTGAAGGATATCGTTGAGGGCACGTAACCGTTTGAAGAATTACCGCTCGCTCCTTGACAACGTCATGAGGTGTTTACAAGGGAAATAAATTCTCCTGCGTCTTTCATCATATTTCAGGCTCATTTAATTTTAGGCTAAGTATGAACTTGTTACAGCTTTTGATAGCACTTATTTAGGAATCCTTTCATTCCAGGTTCCTTTACTTTTAGGCTAAGTGTAATCTTGTTACCGCTTTTGATAATAATGATTTGAGAATTCCTCCTTACTCGTTAAGTCTACTGTGTATCGATGACTTAGTTTTTGCCTTGATTTATCCTTCTGTGTCAATGACTTTTCTTTATCAATCATTAAATCAGACGGAAAACCTCCACTCTATTTGCTAGTTTCTAGGGTTTAGCTTATCATTTCTTCAACATTTGTCATGACTAACAACGTCATAGTCGAATCTCATATAAGCTCAAGCGCTGCGGTTTAAATGGTGCTTCGTTTTAAATCAACATTTTTATATTTCCTTCTTGATGCCGCGCAAGATTTACTTAGCTCGACTAGAAAACTGTCATTACTTTTTCAGCAAGAGTGGCCTTTTTTCGCAATTTCTGGTATATTTGCATACAAACGAAGCGTCGGAAATGGTCTGCGTGAAATATTAGCTCTCTTCTAGGGTTCCGTACCCGAAGGGTAAAAACTCTTTATGACCAGCAAATGTCGGTACGTCACAAATACAGCGATAACTAGACAGTTTTCAAAAATTATGCTTTCGTATCAGTTTGCTGCCCTCACTAGAAAAAAATACTGTCAAAATAAGTGTCTCTTTTATTATTTTTAAAGAGGTCCTTATATTATAACGAACTTGATTTTTGGCACATTTTGCCCGACGATCACAGCACCTTAGAAAGATACTACTAGAAAGTAAATATCTGATTGAGAAGCTTTAAAATGTTTTGATTTTTGTGCAACAATCGGCAATACGGCTTTAAGAATTTGTAATTAGAAGAAGAAGGTATTTTGTTTCTACCGTCGTAATGTTCATCTACGTTGTGGAACCCTCCGTGCAAGCGTCAGCCTAGCGCTTGTCCGTTTTTTCCATTAGCGCGTTAACATCTGTAACGAGGCTGAAAGTTTCAGCTTGTTGCGCCGCCATTGTTACCCGCGTTGTTTAACCCCTCTGTGTACACTGGATGCTCAATTTATTCGACATCTGCCTCATTTTAAACGGCTTAAGATCGTTTTAAAGTGGTTTAAAAAGTTTGTTTTAGCTGGCAAAAGCTGCAATATGATGCGGGTGAATCAGTGTGGTGCTGAGATGATGGACCGTATATTCACGGCATTCATGCATGTATATATTACGTCGATTATGAGCGATTATAGACAAATCTAACAACAGTAATTTACTATCTACAAGTTTGTCATTCGACCGTCTAGAGAGCGCCATAGAGCGCTGTATGAATATACAGCATCACATGATATACGCCGGAGTATACCGGGAGGAAGTAGGCTCTCTCCGACGCAATACGCAATTTAATTACCACGTAGTAGATACTGTCTGGGCTCTTACTTTTTAATCTTTTAATCAGTGAGTATTGAATATAAATTCTCCGAAGTCGGTAGTACGACTAAAATAACCCTATTATGTAAATATCTAAATTATTATTATGTAAATATATAAATCGCGTATCTGATCATAGGAATGAGGAACTGTACGTCCTCTATATATACATTGTACTTGCTACCAGGGGTATTGCTAAGAAGTTTGCAAATCAGTTCAAAACTATACCTAAAAATGTGACTCTTAAATCTCGATGACTTAAATCATCAATTGGTTTTAAATTTGGAATTTCAGTTAACACCAGTCGGACATCCTTATTCAGTTGTCGCTGGCTATTGGCCAAAATATTCTATCATTATTCCCCGACCTATAAACTGTTGAATATAAACTGTGAAGCCTACATTTAATTCGTCCCACAAAATTATATCACAACCGTTTATTTGGTCTATATTTTCGATTGCCAAAAAATATACACTGGTTTAATTGTGTCGCGGTGTTATTTCCAAAACTGATGAACCGATTTTTGAAGCCGAAATTGAAGACATAAGTGGAAGAATGGAATAACTACCTTGGAGTAAATATATATTTTTAGCCTAAAATTTTGATTTTTATCTATTTTATTATCTTGCTTGTCTATTTAGCTATCCATGATATCCACACTATTTTAATTTTAATTCATTTTGCCTATCCTAAAGCGTCCATATATGCTAAACTCCGGCAGTTTTCAGCAACGCTCACATCTAAATTTCCTAAAAATTCGTGAAGACAATTAAACAATTTTAGTAAACGTCCGTTTTATTGGACTTCATCGAGGACTTTCAAGTTTTAAGTTAAAGAAAATCAACGTAAAAGCCATTTCCTCGTGTGACAGAGTTACCAACTTTTAAGGGTTTTCCCCAAAATTTAGGGATAAAACATCATAACGTGATATATTCTCAGGGCGGCTATATTTTACTTGAGAACTTACTATAGAACTTTGCGGATTTCTTAAGCTCAATTTTCAGGTACTAAAGTGATGAATCGAGAAATAACAAAGTCTATCTTATCATTAGAAGGCACCAAGCCTAGCGTTTTATACTAAACGAGTTTTTAAATTAACAGTTTGATTTTCTTTGTTATTAACCAAAATAAACAATATTTTAACTACCAAACTTAAAAAAGTGGATAACAAGTTTAGGGGAAATTCTTGGTAATTATTTTAAGGTTAAATATTTAGAAGTAGTTGGTAACACAGACGGGTGATATAAATTTATTCAGCTCACGGCGCACCCTCGTTGAATTCAGATTTTATACAATCCCGAGCTTTCGATCCATCCGAGATTATTTTGGGTCCTGGGGGCTGATTCTCAAGCTTCGAATAGATTCCAGGCTATCAACTTCGTACGCACTCAGGGTGTCTAAGTTACAAGACAGACAGTCAAAGATCGGAATGTCATTCGAAGCTTGAGAATTGGACTACTAGTGGCGCCGAGGTCTAGGCAGTTCACTAAATATCTGATTAACTTGAAAAGCGGGCGGTTTGGGACAATTTGATTAAAAGACTTGGGGTAATTTTGATTTCGTTCGTTCGTGTCCGTTGGAAATGTGTCGAGTTTTTTAAGTAATGACGACACTGTTGGGTGCAATCACACTCTTGGGATTTTGCGTTTTAATTGCGCTTTTGGGGTATTTTGTTGTGTTTGTAGGTTTTCCACGTTGTCCTGAACGACAGTGATGTATTTACATTTTTTATAAGACCTGTTTGGTTCTGCCGCCTGTATGTACTTACAAAATATGCTGACATCCTGGGAGGCTGCACTGCAGGCGGCAGTGTAGTAGGGGGCGTCATTTAGGTAGGGAAACCACTATAGGGATTAGGAAATATGCATGAATTTTAACTCTCTCAAATCAAAGGAGAAACAGAACTAAGCGACTTTTTAATACGTTTAATTGTCTACTCAGTAGACAGTAGACTCTACTGTTTCTGTGATGTGATATCGAAGTGGATGTTCATAATAGAGTAACAGTTCTAAAACAAACGGACAATACAACGTTTTCCAATTTACAAAGTTTCAATAAAAATAGCAGCACCGTAATGGGCCGAGTCGGGTTCTATTTCATTAGATTAAAGTGTTACTGCCTGCCGTTGGAGCGATACACAGGGCTCCTTGTTGTAACAAACAATTTTATCATTTTCTTCTTTGAAGATTATGTGCTCGTGGCTTGGGTTTCTTGCGGCGAATGTAAAGCTTACTCGTTTTATTATGTTTAGGGTAGTTTCATAAATATTTCCGAATATGGTTTTATAAATGTTACTAATTCTTAGAACGCACCGATTGCTTAAAGTAATTCAAACTGGATATTCGCAGTTTGGCTGAAACCTTAAAAAATATCACGGCTATGTTGCAACTTGCAAAAATCTGTTCTATATTCTAGTACCTGGCTAGCTTCCCTCCCTCCACTTCCCTCCAAGAATAAATCTTCCCTCGGCTTCCGCGAACATTTCAAGATTTTCAAGACTGAAATTTTCCAAGTCGGTTCAGTCGTTTTCTCAGTTTAGCGAGGTTAACAAATTTTATTTTTATTTATATATTTTTACCGTAAAAGAAAACGTGCAAATAAACTTATTTAATAAAACGCCGTTTTCACCCGGTCGCCTTGCAAGGAATCGAAAAAGTTTCAAGGGCAGAAAAGAATTGAGACTCTAAATATTTTTTATATCCCGTTGAATTTGTTAAGGCAGGAGGTTTTAGGTATCAGAATGTTTTATGTGCGGGTTTGTAAGAGTTGTGCGTACTGATGATTACGAAATTGGCGGATAGTGCTTTTATCCCCTATTTCAACCACTTTGGGGGTAGAATTTGTGAAAATCTTTTCTCAGCGGATGCCTAAGTCATAACATCTACCTGCACACCTATTTCAGCCCGATCCGTCCAGTAGCTTGAACTGTACGTTGATTGATCGCTATATCACATCAGTCGGTCACCTCTGGGGTGTATATAAGGCCTGTCGCCACTTTCTAATAGGTGCTGGATGCGGTAGTATTTTTTCTTTGTTTGTGTCTTTGTTTGTCCTCTTTTCACGTCTTTACGAAGCAAGCAATCAACTCCATTTTTGGCATAGATATAGTTGAAAGGATGAAGAGTAACGATACTTTTGGTCTTTACAAAAGACTATGTTTTCTAAGAAGGATTACAAGAATATTCGTATTTTTATGCGAAGCTGCGCACAAAAGCTTGCAAATAAAATGAACGTTTATTTACAAAATATAGTGTTATAGGCTGAATCAACTTTTTGTGGTCCTAAACAAATCTTTGAATAAAAAGTCAATCAGCGTATTTTTCATCGATAAAATAAGTTTATTCGATAGCCAATGACATATCTTAACTGAAAATTTACTAAATAAATACTAAACAAAACATTTCTGTGTATTAAGTCGGTGGTCGAGGGTACAAAACCATATTTTCATACAAATTCTGGGACATTTTTTGTCCCCAGGCACCTGATTGTAAACATATAAGAACTATATTTGTTTCTGAAATTCTCATTTATAATATTAATCTATGTATTAAGATAATGTGTATATGATTAGATTTAAATTAGGTATTAGTAATTAGTAATTATTACGGTTTAAACTCGAAGAGGCAGAAATTGTGGTACCCAAAAAAGTTGATTCACCCATGTATGCATGCCCCAAATTTTTACTATGATTCTTGTTTGCGCCTTCGCTCGTGTTAAGATGTATTTTTTTATAAAATTTCTTCCTCTCTTTTATCACCGTGGGGGTTGAGAGCAGATTTTATATAAATCTTTTTTTAGCACATGTCTACGTAATGACATCTACCTGCCATAATATCTACCTGCATGCCAAAGAGCCCGATAGCAAATGTTGCGTTCGTAGCCTAGTGGGTGCAGGTTCGAACCCTGATGGAGGCGTGTACCAATGAGACATTTTCCGATCTCAAGTACATAATATGGCTGCTCGTTGCCGTGGGAGTTGGTTCGTATCGTACGGGGCCGGCTCGATCGCAGTGACACCACGGCCTTACAGAAAACTGGCGTGAAACGGCATTGAGCTGTGTTTCGTTCAGTGAGAGAGTATACAGGTTATTTATTCCCAATTCCCTCACAAAGGCCGGCAACGCACGTGCGACTCTTCGGATGACACGAGTGTCCATGGGCGACGACAGTTGCTTTCTATCAGGTAACCCGTCTGCTCCCTTGACCCCTAAATATCATTAAATAGTACAAGAGATTTAGGCTGTGCGTTTATAGATCACTAAGTCGGTCAGTCAGTCATTCACGTTTGAGTTTTATATATTTAAACTAGCGGACCCGACAGACGATATACTTCCGATTTTGGTTTGTGAATCTAAACGATTTTTAAATCCTTCTGAATGCATTATCAAATACGCTCCGCTTCCGTGGAATCCAGTGACAAAAACACGGACATAAGAATCATATTATGTATAATGAGTAGGCGGTGAATATGGTTTTGTAATGAAAATATGAAAACCACAAGGAAAAACAAAGAATTTTTTTGTAAAACTTACTTTTTAATGACATCTGTTAGCTGTTAGTATATCATTGTATTATAAAAATTAGAATTGGGTAAAATCGTCGCAGTCACTTGTTATAATTCAATTTATATTTGTTTGTCCTTCTGTATATAGACTGTTAAACTATACATTCCTTGTTTTCCCCGTGTGGTCTTCATATGCTTTGCGCTTTAAGTCCGCTCAAAAATGCTCCACACAATTCTCTTACTGCTCAGTACGTAATATCAAAGTATATGACACGGCGATAAGACATTGGGGTCAGAACGCGATCGTTATCGACACAATAAGGATTTTACACCGCGTACTTATCCAGGGCTGGCACTTTTCAGGACATCTAAAACTTTCCCGTAACTTTTTGCCACACACGATAACGCCCGTATTAATAGTCAGCGCGTTATACTAACAGCATTATCAAAAACAGTTTTGAAAAGCTGTTTTCTTTAACAAAGAGACGTTTATGAATGAAAACAGCATGTAAAAATCATTTTAATCGACTTCCAAAAAAGGAGGAGGTTTCACAATTCGACCGTCTATATGTTCTTTTTTTTATCGTAATCTTAGTACTAAGCACTGACTGCTAATACGGGCCCAGAACTCTGGGATGAACATCAGTATTTCACGATATTCCGAGAAATCTGACGAGTTTTATAAAAAAACGGTTTGAAACTTGTAATTGTCTTCCGCAAAATGCTGTCAAAATTGTTTTAATTTTTCAGTTAGTCAACGAAATTTCATTTGTAGACAATAGCCGATGTTCTAGTCTAGTCTTTTTCTCAGTCTCTTTCACTATTGTTAAAAGTGTTAATGCTTAATTTGTGAGAAATAGACTAACACTTTCAAACTCTACCACCGGTGAGAAAAACCGACAATTTGCAATTCGTCGACGATATGAAAGGATATGTATTGTCATTCAAAGTAATACTGGTTTATTCCACAGCTTTGCTCGCGTGGAATCCGAAATTCACGAATTCCGAACATCGCTTGAGCGTGAACGAAGAACAAGCACAATTTGCTAATTATAATATTAGTAAGGATGAAAGGTCAAGGTTCTTACAGAGTTGTTAAATTGTATTTACCTAAAAACTACTTCTTTGACGTTGTGAGTGTCCATTGACTTTGGTAGTTTTATTTTATATCCTCTCCCTCTCCCTCTTATTCTATAAAAAAAACGCTATGACGACTTTCATTGACGTGGCAACCCTAGTTCCAGGTAGCAGTTTATGAGTTTCCATACTTTCCATACATTCCTATGCTAATTGCCCGATGGGGGCGAGTGGAGCAATCGACATTTTTGTATAGCGCTCGGGGTTTCTCCCACTGACGATACATTCGTTTCTCTACTTATATTTCAAACTAATTGCTAAGAATTTGTAAAACATGTCGTTATATATCCATACTCATAATAAATGGGAAAGTGTGTTAGTTTATCTTTCCTTGACGCCCTAAAAAAGCAATCGATTTGATTTTTTGCTTAGACTTAGATGAAAGTAGAGGCTACTTTTGGTGTTCGAAAAGTATGTTCCCAAAGTATTAGTATTTTACGCTTCAAAAAGGAGTTAAGCCTTTGAGGGATACAAGGATCCTTTTGGCGACTGGGTTTCCTCATAACAGTCTGGTTCATATCTGTTCTTTTGCGAGGGATAGAAGCGATCTATCGCGAGTCGCGACCCGCGTGTTACTTTCCACAGACGAAAGCACAGAGAGTTTTTGTGGCTTCACACTTAGGCTAGTTATAAAAGAGCATAAAACTTATTAATTGAACTTAACAACGTGCAATTAAATATTTTTACGGCTGGCAATTTACGAGTACCGAGTTTCCTTGTACTTTTTGCGGCAAAAACTTTTTACGTGTACGCTGGGGGATGGAGTGTGAAGTTTAGGTTTGTTTAATTTTTGGACAGGAAAATGGTCTTTTTTTTTTTACAGGATTTTACGGGAACTCAGGAAAAACGCAAACAGGATGTAATAAAGCTTGAGGACATTTAAGCCTTACTTATTTGTGACTTACTCCTAATGTGGAAGTAGCTACGGAACCCCGTATGGGTGTATGTAGTTCTTGCCGGTCCCGGCCCAGGACCGTGTCGATTAATTAGAACCGGCAGAGTGATTCTACTGTATGTTATTGATGCTGTGTGTACGGTTTGTCGAGCGTTGACCGCTATAACGTTCCGGTTTATAGTACTCTTGCGCTTGGGCACGTTTTGGGCAGCCGAGGTATTTTTATGGGCCTAGTATGGGTCTTTTAATGGATATCTTCTCTGTGTTTAAATGTTATGTGAGACTAAAGTTGTGCAACAGACTAAAGTTCGGTCGTGGAGCTTGAAGAGTGTTATCCTGACGATTGTTGTCTCTATTACTCGTTAGGTTCCTGTCATTGCATACGCCCGGGGTACACGAGCCTAGTTTTTCAAGCTAGCAAGTTAGTACTTCTGGCCCTAGGACAAAATTAGTATTATTTTTAAGCTGAGACTGGGATCCTAGCCTCGATAAAACTTACATACGTGATGGCAATATCTTTTTGCATGTGTATAAAAGTGTACATTTTATTTATAGTCTCCTATAGAAGAATTCATCTCAAGAAGATTTTCTTCACCTTTTTATATCCACGCCTGAGTCCCATATAAAAACTTCGTTTAACTTAGTTTTAATTTGTATGTGTCACTCCTTGTTATGTACAATAACGCTGTTTCACATCTATTATTAGTAAATAGGACAGAATGTGATATTTAATTTTAAGTTATTTATGTATAAATGTATGTTCCTATAAACTGTTGATGTGCCAATAAATAAATAAATAAGCACCATTAGTGGCACAATGGTCAGGATCACCATACATTTTTCCGGCATAAGAAGTATTCACCCCAGAATGATCTGGTGAATACTTCTTATGTCGGAAAAATGTATGGTTCCCGCGCGATAAACTCATTTTAAAGCAACGTAGTTGCGGGTGTCGTGTAGTTTCAAATATTTTTTTATGTCACTGGCCAAAGACACATACTATATAAGGGGTGCAGCCCCCCTAAAAAATGGGACTACGGCCATGGACAAATGCCTGGCTGTGTGCTTAGTGAGTATGCGTAGAGCCTGTTCGGAGTTGTCAAAGCCGGACCCGCGCTGATTTTTCTAACTGTTCTAACTACTTTACTGTTCTGCCCCCCCAGACGAGTGTCAAGCGAGTATCGTTTACGATAATCGCTTGGCGTGTTTTTGTATGGGATTGACATATTCCAACTCGACTAGATCACGTGACTTTTCGTTCGTCTACGTAAATCCCATACAAAAATACGCCAAGCGAATATCGTAAACTAAAAAAAAACGTGTCTAGGATAGCTGGTAGTTGGGTCAGGAGTTAACCTATCTGTCTGTCAAGTGTGACAGTTAACGAGGTGTAAAATGCACTCACGCGTAGTAGGATGCGAGTGGACCCAACCAGTGAATAACACATCTCTTTGCAAAAGGTTTGATTGACGCAGCCCGATGTAACTGTACGCATGTACTAAAAAAACAACTTTTCTTCCAAGCGTTACTTTTCACTGTCATTCGAAATATCCGTTGTTTTGCCGACAGCCACAGTATAAACAAAGTACAAACTTTTACTTTCTTGTACACCTTGGGGATTGTTATTCCTTTAAAGGCTTAAACTTTAGGGTCAGTTTTCTAGAGGCAGAGGTAATATAATTGTAGACGGTAAACTCGTCTGCGGTTTGACCATCTGCCGTTGACATATGGCAGGTTTGCGATTTGTTTATACATCGCACCCTTTCGCACACTACCCCCTTAGTCACCTGTCTCGCTCACACGTATTCCCCTTTCAGTTGCACCTGTTCTTTGGCCAGTTGATGGTGAGGTACCACAGGTATGCTACATACGGACAACCAGGCCTAGGCAAAAGCGTATGCCATAGGCTTCGAACTTCGAAGCGATTCGAATTTGGTCTACGCTTACGTCACGATTTCTTACGACTAGATCACGTGACTTTTCGTTCGACAATATCAACCCCATACATAAACACGCCAAGCGATTTTCGTACACGATAATCGCTTGCCACTTGTCTAGTGAGCACTCCACTGAGCATCCAAGTACGGTCCTGAGGCCACCCTTCAAAACCGTTTTAAGGCTCATACGAACGAATCGGAAATGCGTGGCCTCTAATAAATAGTATATAATACATATTTACTTAATACTTTTCTAAAATCCGCATCAAAATCGTTTCTGCCTAAAACGAGATTGCGAAAAAACAAACATACGTACAGGTCAAAAAAAGCTTCTATTTGAAGGCAGTTGACATTAGTTGTCAGCCATGAATCAGGGCCCTTATCCTTGAACCGTACATTTTGCCAAAAGGCGAAACTTATGTCACTCTAGCTAATAATCGATCTGCGCGTGTGTCATTCTGGACTTGTCATTCGCCGTTTATAATCATTTTGCTTGTAGAGAAACTCTTGTGTCCTTGACGTAAGGATCAATCTTCGACAAAACAAAGTATTATTATTAGTATACTTTTAATTTGTAGTGTAACGACCTGACTTTTTATAATACTGTGACAACTTTCAAATTATATTTTTTCTATTTGTATATTAATACGCCGCGGGAGTCGATCTTAATTATATTTAACTAAAAGGTAATTAGTGATATGACGGCACACACTTGTCTGTTTGTTTATAATTAGTAGTTAGTGTATGAGCGTTAATTGAAATAATATCTTCTACGTGTTTTGCGAAGTCAAAGACTGCACAGCGCACTCATTATAATAACTAGTAACTACAGCCTGTCACACTGTTAATAAGCTAGGAGGGGCCTACACTTTAGCAGCTATTGTCCGCGGCTTCTCTCGCATTAAGAAGTGTTTTATACGGTGGCGTAGCGGACGTATCGGCCGCCCGGGGCGGAGGACAAATTTGCCGCCCCCTAGGATAATGTAACGATTTTTATTCACGCGATTATTTAATTTTTTTTCTGCCAATAGAGAATCTCTCATATAATTCAATGTACATTACAGCTAAGTATGTAAGTGTGAATAAGAATCGCAGTGCGGACTTGATCTAATTATAAGAATTGTTTGGCAAGAACCGTCATCAGTATTTTGCAATTACGAACGTATGTTCCTAGAACTTGTCACAGAATAAGTACATAATGAATTTTTTGACTTTATAGTTGTATTAGAATTTATGTTACATACATATATTTAGAATATTTTATTATTTTCTGTGAAATTTTGCCGCCCCCTAAAAAGTGTCGCCCGGGGCGGGCCGCCACGCTACACTTCCATATGTTTTCACGTTCATTCGTTTAGCTATGGACTGGATCTCTCAAATGGACCCGATTTCTCAAAAATTTTCGAACAACTTCACACTTCTGTACCAAGTATAAGTAATAATTATCCTTCATCTCTACGCTCGCTCTATATCACGTCTCCATGCTCAACACAACGACGTGTGAAACGTTCCTCGCTATAATAATTGATTACGTTGTGACGTAATAATTCTAACGCCATAAAGCCTTCAATTGTTTTAAGCTCGCTCTTCTCGCCCTTAATACGTTGGCATAAGGTGTAGAATACAATACACGATCAGGCGATTACACGGCTGTCCGGTCATATCATCGGTAATCACCGGAAAGGTATTCCGATTCTACGGCAATAATCGCCTATTCGCTGTTCCGAAAGGATTGAACGCCTTATTATGCTATCCGACACGATTGTCGGATGTTAGTCGTGTGCAGGTGCATTTAGCAATAATTTTAATGCTGTGCCACTATATTGTTGTAAACTATATTCTTTATAAGTTCGACGTAGAACACAAAACGTAAAAACAGAAATAGACAATAACTTATTGATTTTATCTTCAAATAAAACATTCATCTTCAAACAAGCAATAAATACCTATATATAGACATATTTTGTTATTCTCCATTTGTTACATTACACTAATAGTTTTTTAAACAGCCATAAATAACTGAAATGGTCATCCGTTTATTCGTTAACACGACATAAACTAATAATAATTAATCTACGACAGCGTACCGTGATATAATGCTTTTGAGGTATGTCGGTTGAGCCCTAGAGGCATATTTAATCATTTAAAAAGTCATCCAGTATACTGGCAGGTCGTTAACACTATTACGCCCATTTTATTAGCGATGAATTAGAAAGTGTTTTTTTTAATTTTGTCGTATCGTATGATAAAAATACGTTTCCTGCGGGACCTGTTTAGTTTGGTAACTTTCGTATTCCGTTCCAGTAATAGAACACTCAAAATGCTTCCCCCTTCATTAGTATATTATTATAATCGTATCGGATCATTTAAAAACTTAAAGGAAATTGTATTCAAGAGAATATAATGTGATGTATTACAATAAAGAAGAATTAAGTTATTAATACATTGTGCTATACCTGCAAAATTAAACTTATCTGTCGTATTATAAAATGTTTAGGTTTTTGCTACATTCGTTTTTCATTCTGAAATAAAATTTATCTAAAACGCCTGTTAAATGTTTTTTGTTATTTATTTGTATATATCTTTATTTGGGAGATCTAAAGTTTTTATTTACAAGTATGATAGCCAATCAGCAACGGCCTGCTGTATTGTCGGTTAACATCTATGAAAAAAGATAAAAAATAAGGAAAAAGGCAATGTTATTTACTTTATATCGGTTACGTCTGAAAAAATACATTTTTTTAGTAATGATCAGAATCCTAGATGAGTAGGTAATTAGTAATAACGGCGGCAGAGTCTGGTCGCCACCTGCGTCTCACACGCGGAGACACATGTGCTTCCGCTAGCACGACGTGCCCATTGCCACACGACACGACATATCGTTCTTTATAAAACCGCCGCGAGTCTTCCCTGCTTACAAAAATTTTTCCCTTCGATTTAGTGCGGGTCAGTTTGTTGTCGGTTACATAGAAAAATCTAAATAAAACTTACGATATTATGATGTCACTTGACAAAATTGTTATTTTTTGACTTGTATGTCGGTTGAGCTGTAGAGAATTGCCTTATTTTTAATATCTATATTTTTAATTTCATCTTCTACATCAACCAAGTCAATACAGCATGGTTACACGTCTGTGTTTGTATGCGTGTCACGTGAAAATCCATTTGCATACAGTTTTCACACAATCACAGCTTGCTGGGGGTCTAATTAATAAACTGAGTACGGACATCTGATACGGCGCGGCTAGTCGTGAGTAACCTTAAATATAGGTTCATTGATAAACTCTTAGGTAGCTAAATGTCCAAAAACAGAAAACCATTGCAATTTAACATGAAGTTATTCATATTTCTAGAATGGCTGTTTAAAACCCTTCATTTTGATACCCTACTTGGCCTAAATGGGCGCAAAATTTTTTTTTAATGTACCTAGTGTCACTTTCGCTAACAAACTTTACACTGCTTCTGGCGCAGTCGGGTAAAAAGATATACGAGCTTACTTTTTTGTATGTGTATGAACTATGATGTGAGAAAACAAATTTATGATACTTTAGTGTACGTCCCTAGAAACTCTATACAAGAGTTCAGTGAGATTTTCTCACGAAGCTCTAAAAGAGAAACTTTTGTTTTTAATTCTGTATCGGGCATCGGCAAAGGGGCTGGGGTGCTTTGATTTGTTGTTTTCTGCTATAATACAACGGCTCTTTTTATAAGAGAGCCGTTGTATTATAGCGATGTAAGCTTTTATTTTGGGTCCACCACATACACCACCACCGTATCTCCTCCTATCTTCACAATAAATTTAAATTTATTTTGACGTAACTATTTTATGAAAACTATTTGATTTTTTAAGAAAATTTATTAAAGTGAATTGTGAAGCGATTCCGTTTCCGTGGGCTTCGAGTCTGACTAATCGAATCTTTCGAGTCTTTTGATAACAGTCTCACGGCGAGTAATGCCGTGCCGTCTGCCAGTGGAACCGCGCTCGTATTTCGTTGACAAATCTATGGAAATAATACAACCGGCCACCCGGACAGTTACATTAATTAACATCTTACTCGGAATTGTTCGATCAAAGTTTCATTATTATTCGCGTAGCCGAATCTCATTCACAACGCTAATAATAAGCGCGCGCTTATTATTAAATAGACTAAAGGTCGCCCTTTGCTCGATATTCGACCATAAATATTTTAATCCATCGTGTAGAGGAGCTACAAAAAATATAAAATCTATTCTCATTTTAATCACAAACTTTGGCATAAAGGCCTTAAAATTTTATTAATATAAACCCGTTATCCTTGGTCACGCCATCACACGTGAATGGCTAGACCGATTTCACTAATTCTTTTTTTGTTGTATTTGTTATTATTAGGAGAAGGTTCTTACGGAAAAAAAATATGAAGAAAATCTCTCTGAAATATTGAAAAATATACATTTAATTTTGCGTATTTTAAAAAACGCGCGTAACCCATGTCAATGTCATTCACAGCCTTAAACTATATTGAAAGAACATCGAGTCCAGGGAATTATGGATTCAGTTTTATATGTAGGATGTTATAGATTCTAGTTTAAATTGAATAGGTACTCATACCTGAGATAGCTCAGGTATACAAAACAAAGTAGTGCATTATTGCTACGCTAAGGCGGTACGAAGTACGCCGGGTCAGGTAGTTTATTAAAAATATGCAATATTACAGCATAGTAATAGTATGGGTATCCCACGGAGGAGGACTCCATGTCAACTATAACTGGGAGAACTCACGTATTAATATTATATAGAATTAAGCTTTTTTTTTTAAATGTGAATTTTTGGGGTTCGTAACATTTTATTTCAGTTTCTTTATTAAGGTTACAAAATCATCCCTATAGTAACATGGTACTTGGACTAATCTCCCACTTTTCGTAGTCGAACTTGGCGTCAAATCTACCAGAACCTATGTCAGGAAATGTTTACCAACGAGCATACAGTTAGCCAAATATTAAAGATGCAATCAGTAAAATGACTTGGCGAAAGTAACTTAACCGTGCAAATTTATTTTCCATTAAGTTAAGCCTTACGATGCTAAACTGTTTTATATACTGAGCGAATGAGCATTCTCGGCGCGCATCGTAATTTTCATACAAATTTTACGACCGAGTGCGCTCTTTGTATCGATCGAACCATTGAGATTCTACCTGGTAATTTTTATACCGTTCCTGACAAGTTCTGGTAGATTTTACGTCAATTTTGACTACGAAAAGTGGGAGATTAGCCCCAGCAAGTATGTTACTATAGGGATGATGGCCACGGCACGCCCCGTCAACAGTGCGCTCGAAACTTATTTCATCATTACAATCTGGCAAACTAGGTGGGTTAGATCCGTACTAATATTATAAATGGGAAAGTGTGTTTGTTTGTATTTTCTTCAAGTCGCAACGGAGCAACTTTATGACGTGATTTTTTGTGTGAAGTTAGTTAGGGAAGTTAGCTGGAGAAGGACATAGGGTATTATCCCGGAAAAATATTCGGTTCCCACGCGATTAACTTATTTTGGCGCAACCGAGATGCGGGTATTATCTAGTAGTTCATAAAATAGAAAATATCCTAATAGTTAATAAAATCCATAGCTTTAAGTTTAGTAAATATTCCTTGACATTGTTGAAGTTTGTGTCTGAGGTGAAATAATTCTAAAATCGTTATAGTGTGCGCAGACCCTTATTGTGACGTCACCGATAACCAGCTTATTTGACTGGTTTGTTATCGGCCACTTATTCAAATGTTAATTATAATTCATTAAGTAACATTTAAGTTGGCAGACAAGTCATCGCTCGTGGTACGCGGGCCTTGTTAATATGTAAACTAGTAAAGGGTTTCAATGATACAGCAATATATTTTAGACGTTTAATATTTTTAATTGCTTAAAGAGTATATCAATTATAAAGTAGTCATTATTATTTGTTTGAAGGTAGATTACAAATTGGGTATTTAGCAGTGGCGTAACTATACCGTTCGAGGCCCGTGGCAAATTCGTTTTCGTTCCACTATGTCAAATCAATACGCAAACACGTCAAGCGATTATTGTAAAAAAATAATCGCTTGCCACTTGTCTAATCGGGGGCCCCTCCCGGATGGGGGCCCGTGGCATTTTGCCGGCATGCCACCTTGTAGTTACACCACTGGTATTTAGGCCCTGTTTCACCGCTTACTGTTAAAGTTTCTGTTAAGCTATTTACAACTTTTTTGACAGATTCTCCATACAAAATCTGTCAAAAAAAAGACTATCTGTTAACGGTAAAACAGGCCCTAAATGTTAAATATTACCAATAAATAACCCCTAAAGCTTTTATGATCGAAACTTGTGGATGGACATAAAAAAATTATCAATTTAAAGTTGTATTCGTTTCACTTCATACTTCAAAATGTAATGTCAAGACTTCAAACTTAACGTCAAAATATATGCTCCTTCTATGACTTTGCCATGATATGACATTATTTTGAAACGAATACAACTGATGTAAATTCGTTGACATGCCAATGTCACTTGCGCTATCAAGACTAATCTAACGATACCTCATACGTTAAAATCCATCAGGCCATTTAGGCTGCAGAGCGTGCCAAACAATTATACATACATTCTCTCGAAAAACATAACCCTCCTGACGCGTCGGGTAAAAACCGGCCATAAGGGAGCAAATATAAAGTCTCACTCCCGTCTTATTGTTTGGGTGTTCACAGTAGCCATGATATATACACTAGAACGCCTCCACCTCAACTTGACGGCTCATTAATTATCCCCCGGACTTGACGGCCCGTCATGTGACAATCCATACCCGCGGGAAAAAAACTCGTCGAAAAAAAAACAAACTTCAACTCTATAACCATAGACGCAGAGTAAAAAAATTCAGTCATTGACCGCGCTTTTTTCCAATACAATAGCATGTGTTTTTGTTCATTAAAATGTAATATTATATCATCTTTTGTTTAGCGTATCGGTGTTACTTTTCTTGTTAAGAGGTATACACACTTGTGTTCGTTTAATTCTGAGCAACGCTGCGTTGTGGCTAGTCTATTAACTGTTAAGGAAAAGAAAAAAGTTTCATTTAATTCTAAATTTAAAAAATACTTAAAACATTTTGTCAGCACTTTATTCCAAACATATTGATACTCAATGCATTTTATTGAGATATTCTCGTGATATTTATCTCGAAATATTTTGGAACCTAATAATTTAGAGAGTTTATTTTGAAAGAGAACGCATCTCGATCCATTAACAAAACTGGAATGTTGTCGGAATCTCTCCTGCGACTTACCCGAGAGTTGCGACATGTTGTTTACATTTTGTAAAAGTTCTCCTTAATGGAAGACCAATTATTATAACGTAAAATTATGTAGAGTAGTCCCGTGATAATATCGTTAAGCATTCAGATGTTATAACTACTAGAAAATAGTTCTAAAACGGTTTAGAATTATATAGCTATTGATTATTTATGAATTTAGATTTTTTAACAATTTTGATTAGTTACTATGCGAAAAATAATTACAATGTCTTCCTTACTTAACTGTATAGATTTAAAAGTAATGATATTTTGGCAAATTTTCAAATCGCATGTAATCGCACCTTAACGTTGAACTTTTTTCGCGCGCCATTTTGAATGGAACGGGTCGGTCGAATAAAAAACCGCAAATACAGTAATTAGTAATTCGCCCTTCAGATAACAGATGTCATGACACACGTCATGACAGGAAGCTGTCCATTGATTACTTTACGAGCTGACAGAGACGATAAGTGTAAGTGAGATTAGCCGAAATGTTGTGCATTTATGTCTGATCTGTGGAATGGTGCAATAACTAAATATACATTTTTTATCGCCTCTGTACGCCCAATGTTGGACAGCTCAAGTAATTTGGTTGCAATTTTTTTTATAAAAACAGAACCCTTATATTTATACGATATCATCTTGAGTTCTGATCTCAATGGACTTTGGTTGATTCAAGTTTCCACCAGCGATTTTAGTTAAAACTGGAAAAAACAGGCTAGTTTTAGATACACGGCTCTGAGGTTCCATCTACAGAAGGATAATAGATTCTAGTGCATATTTGGTGGCCTTTTTATCCCATGGGAACATGTTCCTTTGACTCTCCCATGGACAGTAATGAGGCAACAAAGACACGGACGGACATATTGCGGACAATTGCCAAATTACTAATAGCGATTGGCGAAACAATTACATCAATTGAACAATTCGTTATTACTTCCATCTGCAGTTATCGTTCCAATCAGTTACTCTGATTTCTTTAGCTTTTGGCCCCTATGGGTCCAAAACTTATGGGTCCAAAGACTCAAGTGCTCGGTTTTTTTGGGAGTTCATTGCTTTTGATTTCCGTAGACCTGTTTTCTGTAAACTTAAATTCCAGAACCCCAACATACAACGTGAATCCGGGGAAAAACTCCTGTTGAAAGTCACCAGAGTTTCCAGAAGTTTCGCCTTGCCAGTCCCCCGCGGAATACGTAAATGCATTTCTTGGCGTTAAAAAAACTATGAACACATATTAGGGGCTGTTTAGCCATTACTTAGTATTGTCTGGTTTACACGTATTAAGTAGATAAGTAGGTAACTAAATTTTAAGTTATTAATTGCATGTAAACACAAAATTTAGTAGCAAATGTTAAGTTGGTAAGCGGGGCTCTTAACATGTTTGGACAGGTACATTTCAGCACAATTTAGTTAAATTCACATTTCAGTGTAGTGGCAATTTCTCACCAACACTTTGTTGGCTATTTTTCTGGTAATTTCGTCGTTGACTTTCTCTAAAACCTTATCAATAACAAATTTAAAGACAGAATTTACAACTTCATATGTTGTTGATCGTCCATTTTGAGTCAACTAAAGAGCTAACTACGTAAATACAGTTGGACATACACTTAAAATTAAGTCACTTAAAAATTTGTAAAAATTTTTTTACCTATTTATCTACTTAATACGTGTAAACTAGACATAAGTGTCGAAGCTCCATACTTCATCTGTCTAATAACTTGGGGAAATTCTTTTTGCACACGGCACTTATCTAGAAGGCAAAGTACCAGCTCGTCGAAATTATAAAAACTATTCCCTTAAAACCTTATTATCTTTTATTGGCACTGTTAAAACGAATATACGTTCTAGGAGCTTTTAGTTTCTCCTCTCTTTAGTTTTGATTGAATTTCTGTCGAGCTGTTTTTATCCTCATTATTGCCCAAGTAATCCCGAATTAAGTTTAGACAAAAAGCCAGACAGAATAATAAGTTACATCTCCGTGTTGCCATTTCGTAGTTACGATTTACGATTAAGTCTTATTAGACGGGCTTATCTGATAAATAGGTGCAATTTAATAATTAAGACGTGCACATGAAAAAGTCAAGTCAATCTAAAATGATAGCGATCAAAGACAGCCACTGACCGCGTACACTTTGGGAGGTTTCGCTGATGTGAGGGGTCTTCGACCGCGCTTTTTTGATTCAACCGAAGAACACTTGTAAGCGTTTTTGTTAGAGCATTTTAGTTATTGCTTATTAATATATTTTAGCGGTGTTTTAGAGCTAACTTTGTTATAAGCGAGTACACATCCATTTTGAGATTGCTTACAAATAACTGGTTACGCTTTGCTCGCGTTTAAGTCTTTTTAACCGACTTCCAAAATTATGTGGAGGTTCTATATTCGGCTTCATATCCGTACTTTCATAATAAACCGATCCAATACAGAACCAGTCATATAATAATAACAATACTGCAGAACCAATTGTTGGTTATATAAACAATAATATTACAGAACCAATGATACGGAACCAATCCATGCATTTGGCATAGACTTGGTTGAAGGGATAGAGACTAGCATAGGCTACTTTTAGTATTGGAAAAACGTCATATTTCAAAATTTTCACCACTTTCCACGCTAGCGAAGCCTCAGACGAAACTTTTTCAAATGAACTCGAGAGCTTAGACCAAAGTTATATAAAGTCATATTTTTACAATATCTGTAAATGTTATTTTAGTTGAATCAATACGCAAAATTACTAATGGTCAATGGCCATTTACCAATTGGTACAAAAAATGAAAAGGATCTCATTTCTTTTTTTTTTTTAATCAGAAGACAATAAAGTGGGGACATGTCTCGGAAGTGAGTGATTAAGGGTTAATTCTTCACTAATTGGACATGTGCAAGGTTATCTTTTGCTTATTGTTATCGACTAGCTGTGCCCCGTGGTGTTACCCTTTATTTATAAGGGAAAATAAATTGTGATATTTTGCCGCTGTGAAAGTATGTATAGATAAATATATTGTGTTATTTGGATCGTGTTTTTTTAACCCACTTGTTAGTATGTAATGTAAATTAAGTAAATGAGAAATTTCATAGAATGGTAGCCGAAACGCTCAAATAATCTATTCATCCTGGTTTGTTTCTTCATGATAATTTTTTTCCAGGTCAATAGAGGTATGGCTGAAGACTGGCAGGCGGCACAGCGAGGTGCTGGATGAGCAGCGGCTGACGGAGGGCCAGCTTCGGTTTCCCGGAGACACGGTCATCCTCTGGCTGAAGTGTGAGCAGGTACGATTACCGGAGTATTAGGGGCGTGTTTCACCACTTCCCGATATAAATCCCGTATAGGCTATCCACAACATGTCTGACATATGAACAATATAATATCAGATAGAGAATTGGTTGAATAGGCTTAAAGGTTTTTCAGAACTTACAACCCCTTTAAGTCTTTCGCCCGTTAGATGTTTATTCGAGATTAAATTCTGCTACACCTCACTTCTGAAAAATCTCCATATCCAGTCTCTATAGTCACACACATCATACTCACACACATACACACACACATGAATACACGCCTCCATACATACACACACACCCTTAGAGTAGTAAACGTCGAAATATCCTTACGTTAGAATATTTCGACGTTGACTACTCTGTAACAATAAGCTGGACTAAACGAGTGAGATCCTGGTGTCCTGAAATACAGGCTTCGCCTAGTTTAGGCACCAGTCTCTCACAAAATCAGTGCTATCTTTGTAGTGTGTACAAGTTTCGTATTGTGTACTTGTGGTGAGAGTAATAAGTAATGTTTTCATTTTCATAGTAGCTTCGTACCCGTCTCTGTAAGTCATGCGCAGTAACTCTACTATGAGTTTGAAGTAATTACAATTATCGATACTCGATAGTAACAACGTATTTTTTTATGATATTTAGTGGGCAAGCGAGTAGACGGGTCACCTGCAAGCAACTGCCGTCGCCCATAGACGCTCGCGACATCCGATGAGTCGCAAGTTCGTTGCCGGCCTCTGAGGGAATAGGAACAAGGGATTAGGGAAATTGGGCCACCGGTAAACTCACTCACTGAACGAAACACAGCAATACGCCGTTTCACGTCAGTTTTCTGTAGTATATTTTTAGTATGGCAATTTTAGTTACAAAATTGGTTGATAGAGGCGCTGTGAAATTTTCCAAACTAAAAAAATTAACGTATTCGGTACTGTGTCGATAAATATTATATTGCTTCAAACTCACGGTAAAGCTATATGATTTACCGCTTTTCGACCGCTATCAAATTTTGCAAAACCTATGTTTTATGATCAAATAAATAATGAGTATTATTTTATATTACATTACGTTGAAAAACATTTCTTTGATTGTTTGTTCACGTAGCATATAAAATATTATATAGTCGTCATTAATTTTTCTAAAAAGTATATTTAGAAAAATTAATAGTCACAATGTAGGCGGTTGCAAATTGCAATCGTAATGCGATTTCGCTTTTAGAAAAGAAAAAGGGCAGGTCATTTACTCGACATTTAAATTACGCCGCCATTTTGCGTTAAAAAACGTAAACAACGGTCACCTGCGCGCGCACAGATTAGCAGGTGTTGCCAGCGAGCGTTTGTACTCTATGGTAGGCGTCTACTTGCCATACCATTATGAACCTTATTCCTTAAAAATAAGGTCCTTTTCTCGTATTTATTACACTCTAAGGTCGCTTTACCTCTGCCTATACTGTTAGGAACCTTATCCCCCTATTAATAAGGTATTTTAGCGATCATTTGGTGAGGGTTGCTAGCGTGAAACGCTTCACCTGCGCGCAGGAATGCATTATTGTTTATATTTTTTATGACATCCCTTTTTACTATAACCCTTTGTGAGTAAGCTGTGTCTGGAATGAAAATAAAGTTTGCAACTTACCCGAGACCAATGAATTAGTAATTTTGCAACAAATTAACAAGTAGTTTTTACTCACAAGAGACGTTAATACTGCATAAAATAATACAAGGTCTGATTATCTTTTTTTGGCAAAAAGCTACAGACAGACAAAAACAGCACACATTTATTATTTTATGATTCACACGAATACGCATTTTTAAATGTGAAAAACAGATGCTTTTATTATTTTTCTTTTTCGCGTGGAATCATAAAATGTTAGGTTACTCTTTAGTCTCCATCCTTTGAACTAATGTCTATGCCACAACTTGACTTAGGTTTTGGCATAGACTTAGCTGAAAGAATGGTCGCTTGGTTAGGGCGTGAAGGACAAACAAAAAAACAAACACACTTTCCCATTTATAATGTTCTTGGTGCCTCTATAAACCATTCTTTGCCCGGCGAATTTAATTAAAATATTCTTACAGTTTCGTCTCTTTTATTTAATTAAAATAACGTTTATGTTAACAGTATAAGGCCGAATCTGATAGGTATTCAGAGGTAATATATCTGTGAACGGTGTTGGAATGTCGTAGACCCTATCCCTTTATTAAGGCGAGCCCTAAAGGTCAGAACATCCGACAACGCCATCTGGTGTTTTTTCCTGTTAACCAATGCCTTTCGTACATGGCATATAATATTCATGTACTTGGATACTCAAATCTTACTAAAGATATTTTGGCAGTATGTATTGCATTGCAGTATCTTTGATAAACTTTAATTGTTTTTCGTGTATAATAAAAAAAAATATTATTAAAAAAAACTTTAAGTCTCAGTGAAGTTTTCTTTAAATATTATTTTGAAAGTTACGACTTTTGTCAATAATAAAAAAAATGTAAATGTGTACTGTACAAAAAACGCTCAAATTTTTCTTGAATTTTTTTCTTGATATGAAAAATCATATTATTTAATTTTAATTATGGTTTCATTTCAAGTTTAAGGAAAGATTTAGTTTAATTCTAAAGTCTAATACTTTACTATCGGCCTACTTTGCAAAGCGATAACAAAATTAAAACGTTCCGTTTTTTTTTTGCCTCCAGCCATTAAGCTTAAAAACATTTTGCCACCTGTTTAAGTCACTGATATCGTAATGTGTCCTATATTTTTTGTGGTTTGATGAACCTGTCCATTAAAGTACCTAATTAAATAGATTTAGGAGCTATTTGTACTATCTGCGGTTGGCGCAGCGGGCGGCGCCGTGTGACGTCGCATTAGGCACTAAGTTAATTGCCTTTACCGATATTACGTTGGATATTAACCCTTAAGTGGTTGACACGAATGTTAAAGATAAAATAATTTTGAAAAGTCCTTACTAATATTATAAACGAGAAAGTGTGTTTGTTTGTAATTTCTTCACACCCAAATGATTGATGAAGCAACCATTTGATTTGTTTTTTGGCTTATATAACAGACCACATTTGGTTTCAAAATCATCATGTTCCTAAAGGAGACTTATGAGATTCATATTTTTGAGTAATTTTCTCATTTCACCGAGCGAAGGCGCAAGCAAAAGCAAGTATAATTATGAGAAAGGTGTATGTAATCGCGCCGATAGAGTTCTGCAGGATTCAAAACAAGAATCCACAAGGTACGCTTTCGGCAAAAATTGATGTTCATAACGCCATCGCCCTTGCAGGCGAAATACAACCGCGCCTTCACCCGATACTCGGTAGGCTCAGTGGTCAGTGTAAAAAGAAAAACTGTTAGGAATGAAGTTATGAAAATTATAACAACCAACCGAAATTTACTTTTGTAACTTATAAATGTTATTGCTTACATAATAAGCATATCTGCGAAAAAACATATATAGAAAGATTTGTAAAGAACCCCAGCTGCTAAGCACCAGACATTCCAACAATAATAAAATTAAGAGACACTTTACTAAAAAAGACAATCCCATCTTGTATGAAGTATTTTTAGTATTAATGATGCATTTTACCGACATTAGAAAAAAGTTTATAATGAGCAGCCGGCCGCAGGTGTGCCCGCACCTTATCTGCGCACGCGCCGCCCAGGGCTGGCAAGAGGATAATATTTGAAAAAAATCAACGATTTGGATATAAACGCGAAAACTTTGTCAAAATTAATCTTTGACAAAGTTTCAAACGATTCAGCGTAACTAAAAGTGAATGGAAAAGCGGCTACTTACAATAATTACTCATTTTTTACCTTATAACTTTACCAAATCGTGTCTACTTCATCATCTATCTCGCTACCTAAAATCCACAATTTTTTTATTTAAAATCATTTAACTAGTCCAAAATCATCAATTTATGTAAAAAACTGTTTTCAACGTGTTACTTATAAACTTATTTCACTCATGTCTTCAATTATACCTATTATGAAATTTTATATTGCGTCCAATCCACGCAAAACAAAATTTCAATTTCAGCCATTATATATGAATATATAAAACATACGAATTACGAAGTAATAACTCGCACTTCTCCCATCGTATTACGTAGTAGGTATGTGTGTGTTTGATATATTTAAACAATTATTTATCTAGGCTGAAAATAATAATTAAATGCTTGGCAACCCTGACCACTTTAATCTATAATAATAAGCTTTAAATGTTGTAACACTCAATTTACCCCACAATATAATCTTGCACGATTTATATTGAAAATTTTAATATTAATTTTTTAATCTATTACAGATTTTTTATATTCTAAATTGGAATTGCATACATTTTACCCCTTTTATGTACAAACTTACATTAGTATGTATTAATTTTCAAGGTGGCCCAATTTGAGTGGTCATTAAGTTTAGTTTATTTAAATGCAGTGGTCTTATCTAATTAAAATGGAATGCATTTTATTTATAGCTTGTATTTTCTTGAGAGGGTTAATATTTTTGACTTTAATTGTATAAGTACAAATTGCTCTGGTAAATAATGTTTTTTTTAACTTTCAACCGATAGCCTTTTGAAAAAAAAAATTGGTGAAATTTGTACTTTGGGAAAATTTTCGTAAAAGAAGTCCCACGGAGATTTTCGGAAATAAATTTTAAATGTTGGAAATTTATTGTTGTGAATAATTCTGTGTTTTAACAATCAACTGTATTAAGTTCGCTAAAATCATTGTTTACAATGTAAAAATTGTAAAACTCGATAAATGATCTCGAGAATAAGATTGGCAAAAATATGTCGCGCGACTGCAGCGCCTCGTCTGGGCGTGTTCTTTCATGAAATGGACGCTACTTCTTTTTTCAAACAATTATTTTCTCAATTGTAATGAAGGAGGGAAAAGGGTTTTGGCGGGGATTTTAGAGAGTGACGTTATATGTTAAGTATTTTTTGTTAAATTTGTGTTATTTCGGTGTTTAGTATGTGATAATAATAGAATATCGAATATTAAACATTCGTTGACATGCACAAGTGTGGACAAGTGATACAACTTCAAGAAACATGCTATTTTGTGTTCTCCTCTGAAACTCCATCCGAAATTTTAGTAAAGCTTCTACCGCTTTATTAAATCGACTGACTTGACTGCGACTGTATTGACGTTTTATCTTTACTCTGACTAGACTTTAGACTTGACGAAATTTAAGTAACGTTGCTTAAAATTATTTGAACATGAAAATTGGTTTCCCGCCTTTACTTGACACTGGCCATGGTTACAGCCGAAGCGCCAAATAAATAAATAATGAAGGTGAAGAACATTTTTAAATTTAGAACCCCCGCAAGGAGGTTATTACAGTTAGCAAATCAACTTTCGTCCTCGCTGGCACGCGAGTGCGTTCCCACCTGTTGCTTGTACAGCTCGCATACAGGGTGCTATAGTTACACAATTAAACCTTGTGGCGCTTACAAAGTGTAGGTACATTTTCTGAGCGCCAAACTTAGTCGAGATCAACGACTTTTAATTAATTATTTATTTCATATAATATATATTATTTATTTAATGCTGCTCCATATGTATTGCATATTTACAGATTTCAAAACTGAAAAATTTTAAAATATTCATAATTCATACTAATATTATAAATGTGAACGTATCTGTTTGTTTGTCTTACCTTAATACCCCAACGAAGCAACCAATGTACTTGATTTTTGGCATAAACTTAGAAGAAAGGACTCCATTCTTTCTTCTCAGTTTATGCCAAAAATATAATAACATAGGCTACTTTTGGTCTTGAAAATTTTTGCGTTTCGAGAGAAACGTTCACGCAAGCGAAGCTAGGTATTTGATCAGTTAGTAAGCGAAGATTGTTCTTTTTTTACATTATTCCACTTTCACCTGAATCCTTAATTGACGATGCTCCCTGTGAGGTCCGGAGTATGTCAACAACGTTGTTTCACCGCAGTAATGACAACCTTATTAATACACTACATTAAAATAACATTACCTTATAGTGTTACGCTTGCAGTGTCCCCTTTAATACACAATTACAGATGCACAATGGAATTTCATAAAAAATGATAACGTGCAACCTTTTTAATGTTTTATCGTTTATATAATTGGTTATAATTTACGACAACACAACGATGCGTTTTATCTGTGGATTTATAGCTGCGATTAAACAAGCACGATATTAAATACACCCTGTACGCGGCGCACCTGTCGTCGTATTTTTTACTTATTTCCCTATCTTGGCCCCAGCTCGGGTACAATAATAACCCGATACTTATTATGGTAGGTCATTCGAATAGTGAGTTTTTACCTTGAGCGTCGTTTCAAACTCCTGTTCGTACTTACCTCTCGTAACTATAGTAATTTAACTGTCAATACGCCTAACACCTGTGATTATTTTATTGTTTTGTAGTAAACTATAATTTTTCGAACGATAATTATTTTTATATATAATTTTTCACCTGCGAAAATGGGATAGTATCGTAACGTAAGCCCGGCAACGCACCTGCAACTCTTCTGATGTTACGAGTGACTATATTGCCCCATTATTAAAAAAAACAGCCTATGTCTTAGCCACGACCAACGAAAAATATTATCATATAGAATAGGATAAGGGACCTATGCTCATAATAACCATCTATAGAGACATTGCTGAGAATAACTTCGTTATTTGTATGCTTCTAGCGTTATAAATCATATTCTTAGACGCATTACTTTACTATATAATTTATTGAATTCAATAGCTTTGACCATATTCATAACTAATAATAATATCTATGGACGCTATACACCACGTCAGTCTTGCCCCGTGCTAAGTACCCGAAGGACTTGTGTTACAGGTACCAGATAAAGGAAATATATTTAATACTTTTATACTATACACATATTTAAGATTTTTATTTTATAATACACATTTAATATACATCCATGACCCAGAAACATTGAAAAACTTTTTGTTCCGTCGGCGGGATTCGAACAAGCGACCCCGGAGTGAGCTATCAAAGCTCAACCGCTGCGCCATAGAGGCTGCAATTAAGACAGGGTTCTGTCATTTGACGTAAAGGGCGTCACAAGCGCCATGTCATTTGGGGATTCAATGTCATAACTCAAATCCCCTAAAACTACTTGTTCCGAGTTCGCTGGTAGCACGAATGCAATTTTAAGTACCCAGACCTAGAGAATATTCTATATATTTTGAATTAAAATATTTATATGTTTCATTATAGGTAAACTAAAAATTAAAAAACTAAAATAAATACTAACAATATACAGACTTAAAAAATAAAGTTATAAAAA
>JAOTAV010055149.1:0-15584 GCA_026546445.1 Cyclargus thomasi
CAAGAAAATTGATTTCCCGCCTTTACTTGACACTGGCCATGGTTATAGCCAAGTGCCATATAAATAAATAAATAAAATAAATAAAAATAAAAAAATAAAAGAAGACGTAGAGTTTTGGCGGGACGTGAAGTGATGTTGTGTTTTTGTATTTCTTCGATAAATTTGTGTTGTTTCGGGTTTTAATGCGTCATAGGGGTAGAATATCAACCATTAAATATTCGTAATCACGCACAAGTGTGGCCAAGTGATACAACTTCAAGAAACGTGCTATTTTATGTATCCCTCCAAAACTCCACTACAAATTTTAGTAAAGGTTTACCACTTTACTAAATCCACTGACTTGACGTTTTGACTACACTGACGATTTATATTGACTTTGACTAGACTTTAGACTTGACGAAATATTGTAACGTTGCTAAAATTATTGGACCAAAAAAATTGATTTCCCGCCTTTACTCGACATTGGCCATGGTTATATAGCACCATAAAAAAAAAGGAAAAGAAAGAAGAAGAGTACTTTATTATATATTGTGTCGACGTCAACAAATTTGAAATAAAAATACGTGTGTGCATACAAAAGTTTCCGTAGAATAAAGTATTATTGTAACCATACACATATCGCTTGGAAAGTGATATCAATTCAGTCATATAAGGCATGTGCTCTGATAAAAATAAAAACAAAATCAAAAAAAATCCTACTCACAATTTTATTTAGAAACATAGTATTATTTTCATGTAATTGTATCGGTTTCTTAGTTTCATTTGTGAAAAAGTCAGGTTACTAACAAATTACGATTGTTATTACATATTTTTTTATAGTTTTAGATCTGTAGTCTATAAGTAACCTGGAAAGGCACATATGAAGTCTACAGAAAATATAGATTTGAAAGGGAAGGAAACAACAAGTGACCCGATTCCACAGGAAGACGACACGGTGACCCCAGAGACAGATCTAAATCCGACATTTGACTCCACATCTAAAGATAATATGGATAATGATATTAAAAAAACTGGTATATACGCTTCAAACAGACGTGTAAATTTAGGTAAGAAGCTTTAAATAAATGTAATGGGTATGTGACTTCATTTAGTGTTTATATATAAAAATTACATCATTAAATCATTTAAAAAGATAATTAAAAAATCTGATTTTCTGTACAAAACAATAGTTTCTGTACATAACAATATTTTCTGTACAAATAAATAATATTATTAATTTACTTTAATTAATTATGTATTAAAAATGTCCTTTTCTTTATGTAATTTGAAGTAGTTTCATAAACTGGGAAATAATTTAGATCAAAAGATAAATTTGCTTTGATAGTTAATATCAGATCAGATAAGTGTAGTGTAGTGTCATGAATATTATTTCAGGTGTTATTAAATACATAAGTTTGGCGATACTAACAATTCAAAATGCTGCTCTTGGTCTTAGTATGAGATATGCAAGAACAAGAGATGTAGAGATGTTTTCAGCTCCAGCAGGTAATTTTGATAAGTAATTGTAGTATTTTGAATTCAATATGTTAATTATTTAACACTTTTTTGCACATTAAAAAAATAATGATAAAATTAACAAGGAAATACGACACATAATAAATTGCCCATTTTTAAAAAGAAATCTCTTACAGCCACTCTTTGGAGTAGAGAAAAAAGAGCAATGTGTAAACATTATTATGTTTTGCCCATCAGTCATGTTACAGTTCTAATTAGCCAATTCTCTGAATAATAATTATACTCTTTGTGTTTATATTTTAGCTGTCTTGATGGCTGAGGTGCTGAAGCTTGTAATATGTATAGGACTTGTAATAAATGAGTCTAAAAGTATCACAAAAGGAGCCCAAACTATGTATGCTACTGTTATTCTTAATATAAAGGATACACTCAGAGTGTGTGTACCCTCATTTTTATACACAATCCAGAATAATTTATTATATGTATCAGCATCAAATTTAGATGCAGCAACATATCAGGTACCATTTTTTGATTGCTTAAATATCCTATCAAAATTCAAACATCATGCGGAAATCATACTTTTGGGAACTTTTTAATTAAGAATCATATTTTTCAGGTGACATATCAGCTGAAGCTGCTAACAACTGCATTCTTTGCTGTAATTGTTTTAAAAAGAACTTTGAAAAGGTGGCAATGGCTGGCTCTTGCATTGCTGGTAACGGGAATTGCATTGGTGCAGCTGGCATCCACGGATCCCAAGACCAACACAAATATAGACACTAAAGGACAATCAAAAGTTCTCGGTTTTTGTGCAGCTTTAGCGGCATGCTTTATATCTGGATTTGCTGGCATTTACTTTGAAAAAGTTCTTAAGGAATCTGATATATCTGTAAGCTATCAATACTTATGTTAATAATACTGTACTGAGCCCCTAGCCAACCCATTTTCTTTATCGCTTCTTTAAAGAATCAACAATCAAAAATATATGAAATTGAACAAAAGATTAAATATAATAATATTAATAATAATAATAATATGAATGTCAATATTCAAGTAAACATGTCAATTTCATACTTTTTAAACTCATGGCTCTGCAGATTTTGTCTGAAAACTATAATACTTTAAAAAATGCTAGGTGCTTATCAGACTTGTTAAAAAGTTACAACATTGGCCTCATTTTCATTGTAAAACAGTTCATATAAACTGTGGCTGTACTTATAAGCCAAAAGTTCATTGTTCCAAAGTAATTTCAATTTAAGTCTATGTAATGATAAAATGTGACAGTGTTATATTATTACTTGGTTGGAGATACAAGTATTTATGTATAGAGTTGAATAGCTGATAGATATTCAAAATTAAATAATTATAATTGAATGGGCAGTCAGTCACGTTTTTGGCATTTATATATTAGTATTTCTCATAATGTCATGGCCACTTAATATTAATTAATATTTAATTGTTTCTGTTTCAGGTGTGGATGAGAAATGTGCAACTAAGTCTTCTGTCATTACCATTTGCTACAGGCACATATATGATCAAAGAAGGTTCCTTGACAAACCTACTGAAGGGTTTTGATGGCTTTGTGTGGTATTTGGTAGTGTTACAAGCTGGTGGGGGGTTAATTGTTGCTGTTGTTGTTAAATATGCTGATAATATACTCAAGGGTTTTGCTACATCTGTTGCTATAATAATTTCATGCATAGCATCAATGTACATATTTGACTTCCATTTGACAGTGCAATTTGCCTTGGGCACCCTTTGCGTTATAGGATCGATATTTTTGTATGGTTATGTTCCTAAGAAACCTCAACAGCGGACATCGTTGAGTGTATAATTACGCGTAATGCCATTTTAACATATAGGATTATTGTTAGAAATACATAGAAACATAGTTAAATAGCATAATACAATATTTTTATATTGGAATATTTTAAAATAATTTGAATACATTAATTATTAAGTGATGTAATTTACATCAGGTCAATCTGGTCACAGGGAAGGTGGTCGCAATTATAAAATTTATATGTGACTTAAATATTTCTATATGTATGTGATGCCTCAGACTCAGAGGCCACAGCCCTTGACCTGGCAGAGCAAACTATGTAGTAAGTGAAAGTTGAAGGTAAATTTGTGTTTGACTTTATAACTATTATTAAGAATGAAGCTTTTCAGTTTTATATATTCACCTAAAAATCTACATTTTTAATACCTGTTGGAAGTGGTGAGACTGAAAATTTTTATATGTTGACATTTAATATTAGGCATTATTTGTACTCAATATATTCATGCAATATTTTACGACTTGACCTATGACCCTATTCTAATATTTAGTTTGAGACACTGCTATGTTTTCACTTTAAAGGTCAATTTATGGACAATATGGTTAATAAAATCTGTTTACCAAAACACTTGATGTGCATGACATTAGTATTGTATGGATGTGTAATAGGTTATTTGATACTTTTGGCAAAAGTAGGTTAATTTATTTCTAATATTCCACTTTCTAACAGCAACTTTTCAGTGATTATTTTATTTCCTCAAAATCATCTCGCTAAGCAGTCATAAAACAACTTTAAATTTGATGTAATTTTGAATCCCCTCGAAAACGCTGTCCGACATGATGAGATGTAAATAATGTCACTAATAATAAAAAAAACAAAAGAAACAACTACTTAACATTTTATTTTCTTTTCATTATGATCTATGGATGCACTTTATTTTAAATATTATTTATTACATTTTCTTAAATTAAAAGACCCTTTTCTGAATTTAATAATAGAGAATTAAAAAATATGAACATTTTACTCAACCTTAGTTGTTTTGAATTTAGTGACGTCAAAGACTCTCATCACGTGATACATTATAGATCACGATATACATTATAGATAAAGAGCAATTATAAAATTGAAATTATAAGTTAATATCGTAGTTATATTAACGAAAATCAATATATTTAGCTATTTATTCAAACTATCAAAATGATATACTCTTACATTTTTATTCATAAGGCCATGCATGCCAATGCCACTAGCATTATAAAAGCTGTACGTAGTTGCGTACCCTGTAGGGTGTATGGTGTACCATTTGATTTACAGCCTTTTTACAAAGCTGTCCAATATGATGTCAACATATATCTAAATAAACACGTCAGTCACCAAGAAAAAATATTTTAAAGCACAATTTCTGTATTAATTAAATTTGGTTGCATTTTTGGTTACATCAAAATTAAAGTCCCGTGCAACAAAAAAAAAATTTGCGCCATTTCCCATTTTCGTGATATATTGTGTTAAACGGCAAAAGAAGTGGGCATGGGCAGCTTCTTATGTATGTAAATATATATTTTAAAATGATGTACTTAATTTAAGGATGAGCCACTATAAAATTAGTTTGTAATTTATGCCTTATGAAATGATATAAAATTTTGAAATTTTTAGTTATTTAAAAAAATAAATTATATTTTATCCACATTGTATATTTTTTTTATTAATTTTTAGGGTTTTGTAGTCAACTGGCAAAAACGGTACCCTTAGCTTCGTCATCTCTGTCTCTTAATAGCCGGCCGGTCGGTATTTCTGTGTCAAGGTAAAAATATACAGAGCTGCGTGAATGTACCATTACGGCGTTTGAACACCGCACGCTGTCACCGTCAACGAGATTATTTTAGACCGATAAAATGCAACTTTATGATCTAGGCTATATGCTTTCATTTTCTAGCGACATTGCTCTAGCGTTCTTGTCGTCGTTGATATGTAGTGACGTAGAGCAAAATGAAACCTGTCCCCTATGTCATATCACTCATACAGTGGCATTTTATTGGGCCGACAAACGGCCTTAGATGTGATCTGTCGGCTGGGTTGGACATAGTAGGAAGTAGGAAGTAGTTAGATTGATATGTACTTAGGCTCTGTTCCAACTCCTCTGATATTCCCCATGACCAAGTTAACTATTAACGAAAATTACTTTAAACGAGATCTCGAGGCGACGTCAACATCACTGAATATAAACAAAACTTATGAAACAAAAAACGAAAAGCACAGTTCATAGAAAATGTTTCCTTTACAGCTTATGAGTTGTGCATCCATATGTCACAGTCGACGTTGATCAATTGTGGGATTGTTTATGACTGGTATTCATAATCGGCAAATACAGACAATACTGTCTCTGCATCATTGTGTAGATAGCACACTTGGATCAACTCTTTGTACTACAGCTGTAGTACTATAGATAATTTTGTGGATTATTGCAAGTTTATCAATTAAGATGATTGTAATGACTAATTATAAATGATGAAACTATCAATGCTCATCAGCGATTATAAAGAGCCTGCATGATGTAAGTGTACTAGAAGTAGTTGGCGTGTACCTCGAAAATAAGATGTGATGGATTAAATGTATTATATTTAAGAATAATTTTCTGTTAATTCCAGATAACAGTTAAGTGGATACCAAAATTGTGTTACACCATGTTATTTATTGAACACTCAAAAGTAAATTGTCATAATGATAAAAACTAGTTAATAAACACAAAAGGTTATAAGATTCCAAGATAATAAATGGAACCCACATGAGACAGAATTTTAATAGTAGTAACTAACAAAAAGTTGTAGCTGGATGATATGAAAATGAAAAACTTTTTGTTAACTTTATTCTATAGCTACGTAAAAGAATATAACATATTAATATGAATTTATAATCTTTCTCTTTCTCATTTGGTCTAACCACTTATCCAGCTGTTGTTGTGGTGTGGCAGGATTGCGAAGGTAATAATCTTTTGGTGGTTTCCCTTCTTCGAGTCTAACAAAGTAATGGCTGTATGTGTAGCGAACCTCACCCATGCGTTGTCTAGCATGTCTCCTAATTCCTTTTATCACTGTGCCTTTGTTAGAGAATGATTCAGCTGTAACAAAATGTACATATTTTAAGGCCACTGAAGCAGACCTGCTTAGCTATGAAATTAGCTATTATATAAAAATTTTACTAACAACAACCTCTGTTGGTGAGAATTTTGGCAGCTCAAGCCGGGGTTTGCAAGTTTGAATCCACCCGATAGAACAAGTTTTCCAATGTTCCGGGGTCTTGGATGTACATTAAATGTGTGCATCATATAATAAAAATATTTGCATTGTTTAGTACCCATAGCACAAGTCCTTCGGGTACTTACTGTGGAACCTGATTGACAAAGTGTGAAGCATCCATAGATATTATTACTTACCTATCCATAGATTGCTTTTAAACTCAACATTGTGTTCAGCAACAGCACGTTCCTGGGCTTCTAGAATGGCTTCTTTAACGAATACTGCCCCTTTCTTGTGCACGAAACTTAGCTGTTTTATAGCTTCGTCCACAGTCATTCCTCTAACAAAAGAGGCAATATACCATAGTTTTTCGGGACTATACTTTATGTTTGTTTTTTGATGACACACAAACTAAAAAACAATACAAGTTTATTAAAGCACACAAAGAATTTTTACAACAGAAATAGCAAATAACTTAAAAGACACGTACAGCTGGTCGCCTTTCCTCTCCAAGTTCTTGAGGGGGGTATATTTTTTTATTGTAATCTAAAAACTTTTTTGGTACTGTAGATTTCGACCATGCCTCTGATGTTGCTGTCGTATGAAAGCCAGTGCTTGTAACGCGACAAATGTTAAAAGAAATAATTTTTAAAATCTTATTCATATTGTATTTAGTGGTGAACCAATTTATTAAATTTTTTCCAATTATTAAACATAACCTAAAAATATTGCAAATATTGACAGTTTTGTTGTGAAGGTTATTAAACTAAGTTTTATTCTATGGCTATTGGCTATGTTCGAAACCTGTCATCTGAATTAACGGTGACCAATCGAAGTGTACCGTCAAATCACAATAGACAAAAAATTAGTACGATGTCGTCTTTTGGAACACGTCCTGGGTTGACACTTGAGTCTTGACTGATTAGTGATTTAGAGCAAGATATATTTTTTTCCTTTTTGGAATAAGCATACGATTAACCTGCAATCAGTATCCTCCTAAAATATTTAAACGCCAGCCATTTTATAGGCATATATAAAAATAATAATTAAAAGTTAGCTAACATAAATCGAACCTCGTTGAACCAAACTGGGCTTATTTACAAATTTTCCGACGTCATAAAGAAAATTATTTGTAAATTGTAGTCTATGGTTTTTAATTTAAACTGGATTTTGATACTTATGTTCATGAATCCTTTTATTATTTCTTTTAAATTTGATTTATAATCTTAGAATATATATCCGAAGGATTCTATATACTTTTTATTGGTGTTTATAATACTCTTTTATGTGACGTGACTGGTATATAAAAATCCATACTAATAAATGCTAAAGTTTGCCTGTCTGTCTGCTACCACTTGAAGTTTAAACCTATGAATTATTTTTGCTGAAATTTGGTGTGGAGATACCAGTTACCACAGAGTACTAAGGGATACTACGTAGATACTTTGAGTCGCGGGAAAGGGTAAACGATACTTAATATCCTGGATAAATATACGTTTCCCGTGCGATAAACATAAATGATCATATTTTTATAGAAAATGTACAAATACTATATAATAAGACTAAATGTTGCCAGCTGCGCCAAAATTAGTTTCTTATACAGAAACCGCATATTTTTCCAGGATAAAGTGTCAGTTCTTTACCAGGACTCATAATACCAAATTAAAAAACATCGGTTCAGCAGTTTGGGCGTGAGTAGGTAGCAAACAGGCACATCTTAGCATATACAATAAGAGAATGTAGGTAGTAGGTATGGATATGAGAAACAGAATTGTGTCCATCCCTCAACATGTAGACATTCTGAAAGCATGTTTCAAATTTACACAGAAAAATACGGTTTTTATTATATATTATTATTCAATCAAGTATTAAAGTAACTGCCTAGAGATTCAAACTATAAGATTACAACATATTTTTTTAAAAACTATATGATACAATAAGTATAGTAGAAAATTCCTAAATGAAAGTAAATAAAATTGTTGACATGTCACTTTATTTATAATATATATAAAAGTATGAATGTATGTTTGTATGTACAAAAATTTCATTTTATAGAATTCCACATGTCCAGTGTTATATGCTTTATACTTAGATTTTAAAGAAGGGCAAATATAATATTGTCAAAAATCCTATTCTATTACATACATTGAGTGGAAAGTAAACCTATATTTTCTTCTTGAAGTAGGTTATACTCAAATATTTTACATTTTAAGTAGCAATTAGGTAGTTTGGACTTGCTTTTTTATTGCATCAGACTTGACCAAAGTTATATGTACATGTTTTAATGTAGTAAAGAGCTTTTTTTTTTAAAAAACTTGGTTCTGCAGAGTTTCAATAAGAAATATAAGGTGAATTAATTAAATCAACTGCAATTACATTTTCAGGGACCTTATTAAACATTTCATAAAATATTAAGGTTAATTAAGTTTTCAATGCTGTGTCAGTAAAACATTATGCAGTTTAAAATTGGCCTGTGGCACTTTTCTTCAAAATCATGCAACAGCTCATCAATGTCATTGTCAAGATCTTCACTTTGAGCCATTTTCGTCACCATGTCACTTATCAGAAATGCTCCTATTGTAGCCTCTTCATGGTTGTCCTGTATATCAATGTTAACAACATGGACTGGTTGATTATGAATTGACCGTTTTGATCCAAACCATTCGATGACTTGGTCGTATACTCTCTCCTCACAAGTAATAATGACGTCAAACCTCTCCATGCTTACCTGGAATTTTTCTGGGCACTGTTTTATACGGCGATTTCTATCGAGCATATGCAACAGGCCATTTTGAGTATAATATGATTTATCTTTCTCCAGCAAATCATTGTAAATATCATCGTATGGAACTCCAAACTCGTAACAATTGGGTCGGTCAGCTGACGCGCCAGGTAACTTAACTTTCTCTCCTGTACCGAAAGATTTAACTTTGAATCCCTTCTTCGCTAAAAACGCGTGCGCTTCCATACTCCTATTCATGTTAGACGAGCACACAACAGCCACGTATAAACTATCCATTTTACAAACTAATGGTTGTCTAGAGATCGCTAATATACTTTAAAAAATTGAAACAATGGTCTCTTTTATAATCATCTGTAGCATAAAACGCCAAATTCAGTTGCCAAATATAATATCATTTTAGAATACTTCAAAGATTTAAATTATAAAAGCTTATTTAGTCTTATTAAATTAACTTTAAACTTTTATTGCTGATTCTGAATGTGATCAAGTTTTGAGTTCTTCTTCCTCGTCTTTTTTATATTATACTTTTCAGCCTTCAGGTTAACTAGAAGCTAACCAATAACCATGGCCAGTGTCAACTGTTATGGCAGCTGTACACTCTCGCCATGACATTTCGGGTGAAAGTCTCGTGATGAGATTTTTAGCCGAGGCTGACAGGTGTGATTACCTCCTCCCTCGCATTTGCACACTCGCACTCGGTAGGTTTGACTGTTTCTCGGCAAAAGTATACAGCTACCATCAAGTACCAGTCACATTACTATGTTAACTGTACACTTTCGTGGAGAGCTCTCGTGCGAACGTCTTGTGTCGATTAAGAGCATTTACACTCTCGCTCTCTGGTGGTCTCTACAGATGTGAGACGAGTTAGGTAGGGATACAATCGTATCAGACGAACTTAGTGCTGATTTACACTTCATTTAGTTAAGTTGCGAGTTAACTTGCGCGATCAGCGAGTTTAATTATTTTTGACGTTTGAACGGCGAAATCGAGTTAAGTTGTAAGTTGTCAATTAAGTTGAATTAAATAGAACGGGATCGTATTTTTCAGCGAGTTAAGTGCGAAGTGAAACTCCTCACGCGTCTCCCGCACCCCGCCAACTTAACTCACCGGAGTGTAGACGTTTGAGTTCAGTACAGTTCATATTATAATATTTAATTCATCAAAAATTTTAATAAAATAGGTATTTAGTTGAGTAAAATATTGAATGTAATTAGTTTCTAGGTAGTAATTGAGCAATTTATGGAGACTTATCTTGTTATCGAACCAGCAACTTATGATTACTTAACTCGCCCATGTTTTGAACGACACTTAATACTTAATTTTTAGCTGACCGGTGACTCGCTACTGTACGTAATTAAATGTAAGCCGGGCCTTATTGACAAAGACAAAAAATTAGTAACACTATATGCTTTGGCAACTGGTCAAAGAGTGCAGACGCTCTTTCTTATTAAAATTAAAAATATAAATTAAATATGTAACTCTACCATTCAAATATCTATAAACGAATTGGTTAAGACATCAAATCCTAACAAATATCAACTTCTCTTAATAATTCCTTTTTATGATCATAAAAAAGAAATTTGTCCAGCTTTTACAATAGAATTTTATTTACAAAAACAAAGTCGTTTAGAAATAGCGATAAAAATGATAGACTGATAATAACGACTAAAAAACCTTATCATAATGCAAGCGCATCCACGATTAGCCGCTGGATCAAATAGGTATTGGAAGAAAGTGGCAAAGACACTCGACAGTTTTCGGCACATAGCACTCGCCATCTATTCTTCTATTCCGGCAGCTTGTCGTGGTGGCGTTTCCATTGAGACTATAAATAAGATCGCAGGTTGGTCGGGTAGTTCTCTCGTTTTTTGTAAATTCTATAATAGACCTGTATTAGCTACAAATTTTAATGCATTTGCAAAATTTGTAGAAAATTAGGGCTACCAGTATTATGATATTTTAAAAAATTACCCTAGTATTTCATTTAATCTCCGCCGGCCGCGAATATGATTAGTATAGTGATTATAATTAGTAAAATATGATATGAAAATAGACAAAAAAAGAAAATTGAAGTTGTTGAAATGTCATTCATGGGATTTGAACTATCGCCTCCTAGTCAATCGGCGCTTTACACTTAACTTAACAGCTGAGCTACGCTACCGATAAGCAACGCGCCGAATTTATTGATCTATTATATTATTTGCAATATAATAAAAACGAATTGGTTGTACTAGAGCTACTCTTAATTATTTAATTTATTTTGTTTTTAGTATTTGCTGATATAGCGGCAACAGAAATATCGTTCTTGAGATGCAGCCGGGAGACAGACGGACGGACAGACAGACAGACATCAAAGTCTTTGTAATAGGGTCCCGATTATACCCTTTGGGTACGGAACCCTAATGATTAAGGAAAAGCATTTTCTGCCAGTAGTTTCTGAGATTAGCGCGTTCAAACAAACAAACAGACTCTTCAGCTTTATATTAAGAGTACTAATTTATTGCGCTAATTTATTGCGCTAATTGCTAGCAATCAATTAGATACTATTAAACACAGGGAAACCCGCGGGTAAAAATAAGCCAATAAATAAAACACACTTCAATCACAAATAATAAACTCACAACTTAAGAGTCTAAGACTTAAGAGTTAAGAAACGTATTTTTTTTAGGCAAAGGACTCGCATCAAGCTCTCAATGAAAAAAAAAAAGAAAAAAAGAGATGTTTTAAAAATGGGAAAACATTAAGAACATTAAACTCGAAATAGATAATTTTCAAATATCAGCTTTTTTCCCCTCTCTGAACACTTTAAACACTTTACACAAAGCTCCGCTAATATGCTTCGCAACTTACGGTCATATTGTATCTTCCGTAAATTTTCTACTACCGCATGTTTACCAGCGCAAACGTTTCTAACCAATGAATATAAGTGTGCAGAAGCTTGGAACAATCAAACCTCATCTTCATTTTTAAGTAAAGTGAATTTAAATGATTTTTATAATATATTAGACCAAAACTATGCAACCAAAAGTGTTCTCAGTGCTATTGATGTAGACATATTCGCCAACGCCGTTAAAGATCCTACGTACTTGGACGAACTTAGAGATCTCCTGCATAAACTAAGGCTCACGGCTGAAACTCAAAATACATTGGAATCAACACACCATGCTACAATAAGAAATTACATTGAATATGGAAATTTGTCCGACTTGGTAAATATGCTATGTGATCCATTGAATTTTGGAGTATTTTTAGATTTTTATACAGCAAATATGTTGTTAGACAAATTATTAAGCAATGAACAATATGAACTTGCTGCTAGAGTGGCATCTACAGTTATGTTACAAGAAGATTACTCTCATGACATAACTACCAACCTCTGCAAATATGCATGCTACAAGTATTTGTTACAACCTAAGCAGGATAGTCCACCAGTTGAAGATACTATCAAGAAAGTAGAAGAAAAAAAGATAAGAATAAAATTTTTGAGGAATCCATACTGTGATGATCATTTTGACCTCAAAGATTTACATCTGTTATCTGGTAAGACATTAGCGTGGATGTCCAGAAAGAACATGGACAATGTTAATGATAATCTTCAAATAATTGGTTGGCTTTTTTATAAAAAATTTGACCAATTCTCAACAACTGTGGAAGCATTATGTAAAAAACCTACATTCAAGTTATACAGAGAAGTATTAGAGCTTGTCAGCAGAGAGCTAGAAAATTTTAATGATGGCGATAAAAACTTAATACAAACGAGTGTAGAACTACTCAAGTCAGCTTCTGTTGCTGAAGTTGAACTGGAAGGTACATTAAAAAAAGAAATTGAAAATGCAATCAACAGATTACAGAATAAAGATATTTCATCTCAAAAAGAGGTAGATATGCTAGTGAAAACTGTAACATATATATATATTTTTAAACTTTAACCCTAGAGTGGGCGCTAGTCTGTAAAGTCAATGGAGCATTTTGCCACCCATTTTCTTGTATTTAAATATGAATATACCAATATAATTTGTTTTGTCGTTGTTTTCAAAAGTACCTCATTAAGTAATATGAAAACAATGTATTTATAAAAATCTGTATCAAGAACTTCAGACTACGAACAATTTAATAAAAATTAGCATGTTAATTGACAAAACACTTTTTAATTTAGATAAAAAAGCATTTGTGGTCATAAAATATGGCTTTGTAAAGAAATATTTTGAATACTGCATAATTAGTACTTTAGTCTTTTATATCCTGAAATTTAAAAAGTTTTCAGTCAATATTCCATAAAATTAAATCAGTATCACAACTTTACCGCGCGGCAATACCTGATAGCAAGAAATCTCATTTTATGTGGCCCTCCCGTTTACTGATGGACTTTGCTAACGAGAGTTAGAGCAACTACTGTAAAGCGCAAGACCAAAACATAATTATTTTCGAAATTCTGAACGTTTCTTTATGGCGCGCGGCAAAATGCTCATAGCGCGCCCACTCTAGGGTTAATAAATGTTAAATTTAAATAATAAAATTCCAGTTTCCGTATTTTTTTTTTATACTGTTACAGCTTTTTGGAACATGGATTAAAATTAGAGAAGAAAGATTAGAAGAACAAGCAAAACGTTTAGACAGAGCTAAAAGAATTAAGGATATTGAAGAAAAACATAAAACTTTAGAGACAGAAGAGCAAAAGTTGTGGTTTTTCGAAAATGAAGAAAAAATTGACCTACAAATAGAGGAAAAAGAAGAAAAAGGCCAGATTACAACTTCCAAAGCCAGAAAAGAAAAGAGTGATGAAAATTATATTCCACCAGAAATATTACCTAAAAAGAGGTCTTAAAATATTTGGGAACATTGTTAGAAATATCTGTGTATAATAAATCAGGTAGTATTAAATTTTTTTGCATATATTTTTATTTCTTTTCAAATTGAACAATTATTTAATAGATGCATAGTAATAATACAAATTACTTACTATTGAGAACATAAATTTAGTGATTTTACATGAGTTTTGATATTGCAGTGTAGCAAACATTAAAAAATATCACTTATTTGACATCTCGTTTTGTAACTGAGCCAAGTCTATTTTAATTTTTTGTAACACATCTTCGGTTCTCTTGGACTTTTCTGTTTTAATGTTATCCACTAAGTCTACTATGTCTCGAGACAACGTCCCAGTTTCATTGACTAGGGAAACTATTGTGTTGCATTCAGAATGCAGAAGGGCCAGCAGCTTGTAAGCTTTCTTCGCTTGATCATCCTTCTTTGCATCCTGGAATTTAAAAATAATTGCATTAACTAGCTTGATTACTATCCGGATGCCAAAGTGCCTTTTCATACGGCCGCGGTACGGTCGCCGTGTCGTGTTGCGCCGATGTTCAATAGAACGCGTCTACAAGTTCATAAATTACAGAAAAGACGTCGCCGTATTTATGGTGGGTAAGCGCGGGCGACAGGCGGTGGCGGCTTATGGCACGGTCGCACGTCGCATTTATTACGTTGCATTTTGATTTGACTCTTAAGCGGTTATCGGAGTGTCCGAACTGCGAATTTTATTCAGATAGTTCTGTAACACATTAAATTTAATAAGACTATCCCGCACTGGCGTCTTCATTTAAAGTAATATGAAGAAAAAATGGCCAATTGCGAATTGCACTCGACCATGACGGGTTTTGCAGTAGTAAGTAGGCAATATTACATAAATTAAAAGTATTTTCTAAAAATTCTATACTTAAGAGTAGTTGAGTAAATGAGATGTAAATAATTACAGGTCTAGAATTATGACGTATGTATAAAAAAAATACTATTGTGCTTTCGGCTAATCCAGGCCGTAGCGATAGACCTGTCAAAATATTTGTCATTCCTATACAAATCACGATATAAAGTCTAAATTATTTTACATCAATTCGATTCACGGTATACACCTACTTACCGAGTTTCTTTATGGTTTGAGAGAAAAATGCCTGTGACATACGGACGGATAGACAACCAGTTATGACGAAATGATCCTAATGATAAATACGCCGCTAATGAATTCCGGTCGGTAAAAATCCGCAGTGCGGCCAATCCCCACAAGTAAGCTCTCATGTGCTTTTACTGACTGAAAACAATTACCATCGTCGTACATGGTTACTTGCAACATAAGAATAGTTGCAAGTGCCTACTGCTGTTGGTTGCATTTTTAACCAGTCAGCCCAAAATTTCGACTCTCTAGCTGTTAGCATTCTTGAAATACAGCCTGGAGATAGATGGACAGACATCAAAGTCTTAGTATTAGGATCCTGGTTTTACCCTTTGGGTACAGGACCATAAAAATCTATATATATAAAAGAAAGTCGTGTTAGTTACACCACTTATAACTCAAGAACGGCAGAACAGATTTGGCTG
>JAOTAV010055160.1:0-15579 GCA_026546445.1 Cyclargus thomasi
GTAACAAACATCCATACATCCATACATCCATACATCCATACTTACAAACTTTCGCCTTTATAATAGTAGTAGGATTAAGGCATGCAAAATTGTTTTACTTCTTAATGTGTCGATTGATATATTACTTAGTGTGAGTTTCAACAAAGCCTACAGGTGCACTTTTACAGTCAGTAGCGTAACAACAAGGTGGCAAGCCGGCAAAATGCCTTGGGCCCCCAGCCGGAAGGGGCCCCCGATTGTCACTTGTCTAGGGGGACTTCCCCTAGACAAGTGGCAAGCATTTTATTTTTTACAATAATCGCTTGACGTGTGACGATCGATGTATTGGATTGATATAGAGGAACGAAAACAAATTTGCCACGGGCCTCGAACGGTATAGTTACGCCACTGGCTACAGTTAAAGTTAATTTCTGTAGTAACGGCAACGATGACCACAGAACTTTACAAACGTACGTTGACGATGATATTTTTTTGACCCTCTGAAATTTAAGGAAAGTATCCGCAATCTGACTTAATTTGAATCTTGATCGTGCTATATTTTTTTTGCTTAAATAAACGTACAGATTTTTTTTAATTCCTATAAAAAGTGACTCTTGTCTCTTGGGCTATCAAATTATCGATATTAACGAAACTTATAATTTCTTGACATATTGAAACCTACTTAAAAAACTGTCAAGTTTTTTAAACACACACGATATTATTTGGAACAATAATCTTTCACGGATTTCCCCACCCTCTGCTATCTCCACCCTCAACACCGGAAACACTTTGAAAGGCGAAAAATATGAAATCAATGTACAGTAATAACCCGGATTTACGCAATAGGTAGGACCAAGATCTATTTGTGAAGTCAAATTCGCGTAAGTTTTAAACACTTTGCATACAAATGTATACAAATTACGAATATTCGGGATCAGAGTCTAAAAAATTTAATTAAATGTGACACAATTTACATTTTCAGGAATAAGGTTACCTAAAACGAATTTATTTTTATTTCGAAAATAACGCTTCAAATAATTATATGCTTACGTAATTAATTACTAGAGGTCATTATCATTTTATTTATTTATTAAAAATAGCATTAAATTATTAAAAGTACACAAAATAAAAGTAAATTTTTAAATAGTCTAAGGTATTCTACGCTACTTCTCCATATCAACTATATGGCAGAAATTTCACGCTTTTACAACTACGCGTCTTCAAAAGGGGTATAAAGTTTTCCGCTAGCGTATTAATATATAGATTAGCTTATGTATATTTGTGTAAATCTAGTAACTAAATTCAATTGTTAGGTGTTATCGATCACTTATTTCATTATATATGCTACAGATTTGTGGTTATATGGTGAGATCTTATACTTAATTCTCCTTGTATAATGAAAATGAAAAATCGCGTATCTCCGAATTTGCGTAAGTTGGAGTAGCTTAAATAGGAGTATTACTGTATACAAGAAGAATATGAGCAATTAACTGGTATTGTGAACATCTTTAGGCTTTTTCGAGCACTTCTAAAAAGTGTTTGAAAACAAACTTTAGGCGCCAATTTTTTTTTACTTACTTAGGCTACGACATATGTAATACTATTTTTTTGGAAAAAGAATATCTATATTGGTTGATTTAATAGCATTATATAATTCTATATATAAAAAAAAATTAAGATGCACTCTGATGAAAAACAACAATTCGATGGAAAATATTTTTATTTGTGTTCCGTGTGCATTCGTCATTTGTTATTCGGAGATTAGATAAAATATAATGCGTATTCGCATTTCGCAGTAAAAATCAAAAACACGTGTAAATTCTTGTTTTCCTCTTGTAAACACTTGCAATTTAGCAGAATATGTTTATTACTTTTTGGATATAAGGAAGTAACGTCGAAATTAAGCCTGGCTCAATGTTCAATACGATATGACGATTATAATATGTTACTTGACTCCTATTCAATTTAAATATTTAAACGCGTAATCACAGTAAAATTTGGTCTACGGAATCATATTTCAATCTTATTATAAAAAGCTTATAATAGATAAAAAAAGTCAAATAGAAAATACGATTTCATATTTTTTTATATGTACGTAAACGCTATTACGATGCTTCTATGACAAAATTTGGTAATAATATTAAAAGCCGTTTCGGCGGTAAAAAACACACATCTATCAGAGCCGCAGGATTCGAAGTCACTTTCCCTTTAAATTTGGCAGCGAAAGATTCGGCCGAATCGGACGATTCGGTACGGGCAAGTGAGCGAAGCTCCATGAAATTTCATATGTCGAATTTACAGCAACAAACATTTTTTTTTCTTCAAAATACGCTTTTTTTTTAAATGTTTTAGGTATTTACTAGAATAATAAATATATGTCACCACGACAAGGAATACAACCGTAGCGGTTTATTATTCGTGTACTCCCCAGCTTGGAAACACTGAGAAGCACAGACGGACTGACAGCGAAGTCTTAGTTGCAAGGTCCAGTTTTCAACCTTAAGGTACCGTACATAAAACTTGCTTCTGCCCACGACTTCGTCGGCGTTGAGTTTCCCAGTGTTCCTGCTTTTCGCTCGAAATTCTTCCGGAATTCTCTTTACTATAAGCCTCATTCAGCCCGAAACCCTTCCAACGAATGCAGAACTGTCAGAATTGGTTTCAAGCGTTCTGGAGTTATAGCGTCAGGTAGGAATCCCCGATATTTTTTTTATAATAACTAGATGATGCCCGCAATTCCGTTGCACCTAAATTCGCATAATAATATGTCCTTTCAACTCAAAGTATCTCCATACCGAAATTTGGCAAAATCGGTTGAGCGGTTTGAGCATGAAGAGATACCAGACAGATAGATAGATAGATAGATAAAAAGACGGACACACTTTCGCATTTATAATATTAGTATAGACTGGATATCAACGAACTAAGGAGTTTTGATATGCAAATCACTGTCGTAAACTTTTATCCCTCTTTTATTTATGGTATTTATTCCACTAACTTTGAATTAAAGCTTTCATGAAATGTATCGAACACTGTTTTACAAATATTATATCAGATCAGACCACGGAATCGGGTTCTCCCATAGTAACTTTCACCCTTTAGGAGTCGAATCTCTAAAAATTCCTTATTGTTAGTCACCTTTGTCATACACGGACAACCATCCCTCCAAATTTTATATTGTTCTGGACAAAGGATTTTTATATATTATAGATAAACTAGACTAGATGAAATATAAATTATATTATCATTCTACCTAACGAGGAACTAAAATATACGATAACACCGTGCAAATGCCAAGTTCGCTGAATATCATTGTGTAGGGTTGTCTCTGCATCTAACAATAAAAAATCTAAGTATATTGTTACAAAAATTTTATCATGATTATAAAATAGTAACTTTTGTGAAATTATTTAGTTATTTGTATTCTAAAAATGAAAGAACTGTGCTATTATTAATTTTTACTATCTAGATGTTTGATATTTTTAATTTCAATCGGTATAAGAATATTGAAATATATACATTAATCCAACCTCGTTTGGTTTCCTCAATATTTTTGACAGCCCTATAATTTGTGCAATTTATACCGATCGCTGTCTCCGGGAAAAATACGCAAAAATTATCGCACGGCAATGTCAACGACCTCGTTATCATTTCAGAAAAGATTTGGTGGACGTTTGTGCTAAACGAGTAACGTACTTCTTTAAATACATTCATGTAATCTTACCTAAACCTAGGAGTATAATGAATTAAAAACGAACGTTTCAAAATACAGTACTCAGATTTTATATACAAAAATATGGAATAAAAATGTGACCTAACTCATAAAAGTCATAACGACTGAGCGTTGTTTGTTTCGGATTTCTAGGAAACGCAAGTATATTTTATTTTTAAAATACACCTACAAGATTTATTTGTAGATGTGTATGTGTGGTAAGGATTTCCTTGATCACTGAGGGTTCTACAGGGTGTGAACAAACATCACGCAAAGGTGCACTTTGATGTATTCCAAATTGCACCCTCAGTTTATGGCAGAAGACTGAAAATAGCTATACTCGATAAACACCATTTACAACATTAATATCTAAGATGCACCCTCAATTCAATCTTACGCCATGAACCGAGGGAGTGCAATTTGGAGTGCATCAAGGTCATTTACAATATTCATATCTAAAATGCACCTTCATTTCATGGCATAAGATTGAAAATGCATTGCATCATCACCTTTGTGTGATGTTTGTTCACGCCGTGTAGAACCCCCTTACCTTTCATTCCGTTTTCACTTTACGCGGTCTACACACATGACGTCCTGTAGGTATCGTCTATTCGTTCTTATCTTTGTTTTTGACAGCGTTTGTAACGTTTCGTTTTTATGTAATTTATTCTTTGGAGACAAGAATATGTACTCACACAATTTTTATACGTTGTTGTGACAAATTTATTAGTTCAGAATGTAGATTGCTGTTATCGCAAAGCCATCGTACTAGTAAGCAGCAATATAAAAAAGCATTGCTTCAATAGAAACTAGCAGCAATTATAAAAAAAGTAGATTTTTTAATATCATCTATATATTACTCTGACCTAGGTAAATATTTTTATCATGTTCATCATGGTCTCATCAAGTGTTAGAAATAATATACTTTTAAAGTCTAGAGTAATTAAGAGAAGTTTAGAGTTTTCTGTTCTCTATATTGAGTACTTTCGACGGTGATTAAGTGACAACCATCGAAACAAACAAACAGTCACATAATTAATAATATAAACAAAATGTTGAGAGCACAAGTGAAGCCAGGTAGAAATGTGGTCGTATTGATTCGCGAGTATAAACACACATCGCACTTGCCCGCGCGCTGTACGACGTCAATTAGCGCATATTATGTTACCCGGCTTTGTTTGCCAAATCCATTTAACAGTGACCTCGGTTCTTTTCATTTCGAACAGGTCTTACACACTTGTCTGAAAACAGTACGATGTACGCATTGAAACAAACTTTGCATTCTATGCTAAATATTAGTAGAGTTAGCTTTTAAGATTATTTATTTAAAAAACTAATATTGCAAATGCGAAAATATATAATATACAACGTGTGTGTTTTATGCCGATTCTATCATCTCTATACTTATTCATATCAGATGTCTATGATATATGATAGAAAAATGTTTCCATAACGTGTTTAAGTGGCACGAAACCCGGACTCAATTTTCAAAACCCGGGTTTTCGGGTTTTCGCTAAATAAAACCCGGGTTTTTCGAGCTTTTTCGGGTTTTTTAAAATAAACAGTACAATAATATTTTATACATCGTGTTTTCTGCAACTCCAGTATTTAATCAGTGTAAAAAAATAAGATAATTTAAAAAATGGCTTAGATAAAAGTTTCTTTAATCTCATTTTTAATGTCTTTGCTCATAATATTTATCAAGATTTTAACAATCATTATTTAATGCTCAATTCAATATCAATCAGATACGAAAAATAAATCAATTAAAAAAACAAAATAAACAATACCAAAAACGTAATTCAAAATCTTTTTTTAATTAAAAAATTGTACTTAAGAAAGATTTAACAGTCAAAAAAAGAAATTTAAACTTATATTTACGTTTCTTTTTAAAGAAAAAGCATTTTTCAAATCAAATCAAATTTTTTAAGCATCTAAGTAACAATTTATCGTAAAAAAAACGAAAAGCTCAAAAAAACAGGTTTTCCATCTTTCAAATCCGGGTTTTTTGCAATCCCCAAAACCCGGGTTTCCCCGGGTTTTCGAGTTTCGGGTAAACCCGGTCTCAACACCCTACACCAAACGCATGCACGGTATACATTTTAATATTAAAAAAAACATATGTAGAGACTTTGAAAAGTAATAATTCGGATATATTTTCTGTTCAGATAAGTAAAAAATAGATATTTCTTTTGTTGTTGCCGGACATACTATTTTCGTTCAGTTTTAAAATTACCATACACTCAACCTGCAATGTTTTTGGTAAATAAGACGTGCCTTGTATTCAACTTATTAAAATTTGCATTACCTCGATTCTTCGACCTGAGGTTAACAACTTTTAAAACAATGTCTTGACGCGTTCTAGAAGAATTCCATTTACATTAATTGTCTGTTTGAAAGTGCACTTTTCATTACGAATCATTGCGTACTTGTGGGTACAGTAAACCAGTGTTTAGCAAAATATGGTATGCTACGGCCTGCAACCCACTAGTGCTACGTGGTCAGTAGTTGGTGTACCTCGGTAAAGGTTATTGTACTATTCCTTCACACAAATAGCTATTAAAAAGAGAAAAAAGGTAATGTAATGAATGGGAAAAATTGCTACACTAATTAAAAAAATAACTTTTCGAATGTTACAATCAGTACTTGCTATATTTTATTTTCGAAAAAATAGCGTTCTCTAAGAGACGTTTGGTGTTTTTTGGTCGCAAGGTGTATCAAGTCAACCAGAAAAATTATTTTACTACTACTAATTACCAACTTAAAGTTATCACTAACAAATAGAAATAAAAAAGGCCTAGCAACTAGTCTGGTATCTCTAAGAATTTTAATTAAGTATTAAAATTTAGATAGACCTTTGTATGAATATTAAAATTACGCTCTAGTTGAATGTCAAATTTAGGTACTATCCTCGTTTTGTCCAAATGAAGGTAATATTTAAATGGCTTATATTTAAATGCTATTCATGAATTATTATAATATTACAGTTTGTTCGGTACTAAAAAAGTTTAAGTGCCAGTAGTAAGTATTTCATAGGCAAAAATGCTTATTAAAAATTCGATAGTTCGTGAAACCCAAAATGTGTTAACCAAAATCCAGTAACCCAGGAGGATATTTGATGAAAAAAACCTTGTTATGGAATAGTTCTAATAGGAGTCAGCACCTTACAGCATCACTCAGTAAATTTGATGACGAAGTTCAATTTAATGAAATGTTTGTTATATTCTGTATGGGGCTTATATAACAATTGAAGATAAGTGGAAGAAGCAGATAACATACATTTAAAAAAAAAACTCCCGGGTTTTGCGTTAATGGACGCTTTTGGACTCGACAAATTATTTGAAATGAAAATAATAGGAGTTTGACGTGTAGCTAGCTGGATACTCAGATTTTTTTAAATTTTATGGAAAATTTAGTATACACTCGAAGGATGCTAAAATGTTAGTAGTTCGCTTCTTCCATTTATGTCTTTAATTATCATTTTATAACAGTTAAGTAATCAGTAACTAATGTTTCTCTTTGAGTACGGTAGCTAGGAAGAGGTATGTGTCCGGTGAAGTTTCAAGACTGACCTTCGCAGTACAGCGTGACGTCGGCGAGACTCTCGGAGTTCCAGAGGTTTGCGAACGACGTTGCCAGGTTCGACCCGAAACTGTTCCATTTCAAACAGTACTGCTGTTGCTGCGAGTCCATGCCCGGGCCGCCTCGAATTCCTGCCCTGTAACAAGGAAGTACATGGTCAAAATAACGCTTAAATATACGTGCAATATATACGAGTATAGTTAGCGCGAAGCCTACACTGCTGCCAGCGCTGGTACGATGTTTGTCTCGTGTAAGCTTTTCTCCAATCAAGTCAGAGCTAGTCTAGAATAAAGTGCTATCTCTATAGCCAATAACTTCCGTTGACTTATATGTAGGACTGACGCCACTACGCATCTTTTTCGAACGAAGACTTACGCACCATTAAAACAATGTAACAAAAGTGAATTACTGCTTTTATGCATTAGTTTATTTTTATAGTAAACATTGTATAAATATAATGAACAGTTATAAATATTTTTAACTTGTGTGCATATAACGCAAGCCTTCAAATCAGTTTAATTACTAAAAGAAGTGGGAGGTCATTCTGGTAGTTAATGAGTTGTATCTAAATAATGCGAAAAATAAATTTACGTCATGAATAATAAACAATATTTTTGTTGAAACCAATGCCAAAGTAATTTAGGCAAATGTGGAACTATTGCAAAAGTGCGTTACGTCGTTGCAAAAAATATATAGGCATAGATGAATATTTTAATACATAAGGAAAACTTGTTTACGGCAACATCTAGTTGGTTTAGGCCTGACTATATAGCATTCATTATTAGATTTAGGTTCGTAATTATATAATCAGTGATTAATACCAAGAGCAATCATAAAAATTTCAGATGCTATTTTCATTCATTATGGTCTCTTTATGAATGAAAACAGCCTCTCAAAATGTCCGATCACGCTTAATCCCGTAATTATAATCACGCTTAAGTATATACTAAGCGTTGATTATAATTACGGGCCTAAAACTGCATGGTAAAAAAGAGCAAATTTTAAGTCACACGCACTATCCAGTGGCTCTCTGGATTCCGGATCTGAATTCTGATTTACACCACACATATTATACTGATTTTTTCAGAACGACCTCAAAGAATTATACTGTTGTGCGTTGTCCGGATATGATTTTAAAGAGCCATTTCGAAAGTGTAGGGGCCAGCTTAGCCGCTATAAAAACTTATGTTTTTGAATGCGGGCAATTTTTTTTCCGATGAACGAGTTACACTCAAAACTTCAATTTATGACTAGTTTATGCTACGGATCATAGTATTGCCGTATAGGCCTATTACATGTAAGACGTATTTAGTGTATGATTTTATAATGTGTCCACCGTGCCAGTTTCCCACGCGACTTTACATATTGATTCATGAATAAAATGTAGCACTATTATTACCACATACCACCTAGCGTTTTGTTATTATTTTAAAACCATCTAAATTAAATTTAAGATCGACATTAAAAAGAGCCGTTGCTCTATTTCATACGAAGGCGTTCATTTAAATAAGATATTTTTATTAATCAACGTCAATGCACTACAAATCTTTTGGAGTTGTCGTGATAATTTTTTTTTTTGAAAGTGCTCGACAGTTATGATTGAAAAGTTTTAATCGTTGCAGTATTCGCATTCTACATCATAGAGTCCATTACAATTCAATTTCATTAGTCGATTTAAAATTTAGATTTCGGCCTAAAATTTCAAACAAAGCATCGGACCGATACAGTATCGATTTGATTCCCAGCACTCGACCTAACTGTACATTTGCATGCGTGCACGTATAGTGCCGGTATAGGTGGAGCCGCGGAGGTCTATTATGTGCTACGGTGCGGCTCCGGGGGGGGAGGTCAGGTTAGGCTGGCGAAGGTGGAATTTCGGCTGCGACCTGGTTCCGGAATGCAGCGCACGCGTACTCCGGCGCGAGGGGGGGCCAGGGACGGGAGGGGACAGGGGGAGATTGCATCGAGTTGCGCAAACTGCCGCATCGCCGCGGTCAACACAAAGACCCGTAGATACCTCTATCTATTGTAGAGTATGTTTTAGACTATATTCGTTTTAAATTGTACCTTTATATTGACATATAAATCTAGAAATTAATGAGATACTTCTTTGTCAGTCTGTGAAAGAAGTAGACCAATTTTATTTTTATTCTGTGCTTATTATAATATACCTAAATCGCACAAAGCACGCACTTTACCTAAAATGAGAAAGCATATAATGTGCATGAGCACTTTAATAATTTTAATTGGGACCTAAAACATTTTTTCTGTAGATTAATCAAATGATAATATTATATAAGCCGTAAAAGGTGCAAATATGTAAATGCAGGCTCGATAACCTTGACAGCCAACATTAAAGCCGTAATGTGAAAGTAAAACGCAGGACGCATTTGGCACGCAACACAGCCATGAAAAAATTCATTATAACACGCGAAACTTGTAGCTAATGCAATGTGTTTTTTGGGGCTAATTTATCATCATTCCTTTCGAGTATTCGCTTAGCTACGAAAATATTAGGCATGCGCAACTTGTAAGACTCGGTTAAAAATATTCAACAAGAACAATGCACTGTTCTCTGTCAGTCATTTTGAACTTTAAAAACACACTATTGAATAGCGCAGCGCGTTTTATGATTTGTTGTTTGGGACGCTTGCGTACTCAAGTAGGTCACCGCATATCGCTGTACAGTTGTGCTCGATTCTCTATCTCACTCTATGCAGGTCAAATGCACTTTTGTCATCGACCGTAATAAACATTCAAGTAGTTATTTATTTTGTTATTATTACAATATATTATATGACCTAATTAACAAAGCAAATTTATACAATATTAATATATGATATTTGTAGCGAGCTGTGATGCGTGCTACGAAATTCGTAGCCAGGTTCTACGAGACTTAGGTAGCCTATAGTAAGTCTACATTCTGTAGCGCGTCTGTAGCACTTCTACGAACGTAGTACCTAATATTATGATGTGACTTACATTCTTTCGCATCAATTATGTTTATTCTAATATTACTTTGTTGTAAATTTAAGATTAAAATATTTATGTAATACCAAAACTTAAGAAACATTGAAACTGGACATAAAATATGAAATCTGGTTCAGCCTTCATTTAACCGATCAAAGAGTCTAATAAATAATGTTTTGTAGAATGTAGATATCACATAACACGCATTTTTGCGTAAGACACCTCGCGAGGCGCGTTTGCGACGCATACGTTTTCTAAAATGAGACGCCATCAAATAATTTTATTTTTAAGGCCGTCGTCTTAGGAAATAATCATAAATTACTATTACAATATAAGTAATATTAATCTAATATTATATTAAAGTTTGGATCATCAGACTGAAGAAAAATGTTGTGAAGATGACAATAAATAAATAACAAGTTTGATTCTAATTACAAGGTATTATTTTAAAACCTCCTATTTTAGACATTAAATCTATCGTAAAGATTAAGTTTAACTATGTAACCTTTATTTACGGCATAAAAATATAGAGTTACTAAAGATACGTTTTAGCCTTGTACCGCGGTAATTGAACTACTTTAAAAGTCCAATCATAGTGAAATAAAATAAAGATTTTGAATAACTACGAGAACACTTATAAAGCTGGATAAATTATTTTAAGGGCCTGTTTCGCCGCTAACAAATTAATTACCTTACATTTGAAGCGTGGAAAATGCTAGGAAGTTCACATCTAAGCTCCATCGAGTACAATTTTATTTCCCATAATTTGTTAAGTACATGATACGCCGGAAACGGTATACACTAATAAATTTAAACTTTCTAGTGAACCGCTTTTCCTAGAGACCACAGAGGATGGCAGGGGGGCCGGCGAATAGAAAGTTGCAAACGCTGCATGCGCGCTGCGTCCGCGCAAGTTTTAACAAAGAAAAGCCTCGCATGCATTGTCTCGCTTTCCCAAACGTTTTATTTGATAAATTATTAAGTACTAGATTACTAGTATTTATGCAAGTACTTAGGAGTACTACTAAGTACTCCTATAAGTACTTGCATTTTGTTACTAGTACATATGGCATAGAATGCGCTCTTATAACCCGCGTATTATAGTTTTGAACAAGGCATAAGACTTTACTGCACATTACCAAACAGTTTAAGAAACTTTACAGCACTAAAATCAGAACTGTGATTCTATAACTGAATTTAAAAAAATATATTTAATAAATAATAATTATAACTGAACAGTGCATATTTACATGTTCTATCATAAAGTTTTAAGTTAAAACTTGGTATATCTACAACTACTAAAAATTTAAAAAATTACCGTAGGAGAGCCATGCTTCGGCACGAATGGGCCTATTCTACCGGAGTGATACCACGGCCTCACGAGAAACTAGCGTGAAACGGCGTTGTGCTGTGTTTCGTGCAGTGAGTTTACCGGTGGCCTAACTTCCCTGATCCCTCCTATATATTCCTATTTCCTAATAAAGGCCGGCAACTTTCTTACGACTCGGATATCAACGAGTGTCTATGGACGACGGCAGTTGTTTTCCATCTGGTAACCCTTAATATCATAAATTAAAAAACGAACAAGACAAAATAACAACAACAACAGTAACAATGTTCGGTAAGTACCAAATGCTATGGCGGCCATAGTTGTTTACGCTCATGCACTGTTGTGCGTAGAACCAAAACAATTTGCTCGTGGTACTTGCATCGCCTTTCACCGTGCAACAATCGTGAGCCACGGCGTGGAGTAATCAGTAACATAATAATATGCGTATAGCGAAGATAGAGACATGGAGATACTGTAATTCCGTAATCTATTATACTCTTAGACTCAGACGTATTGAGCTATTCAATCATCTGGAATAGGCCATGTTGTATACGGTCATTTCAAATGCTGTTCCAGGCAGTACAGTATCTGATGAGTGGTTACTTCGCTCTGAAAATCTACTTATTAAAAATATGTATTGTTTTCCTTCCTGAGGCCGTAACTCTAGAACTCACGAACTGTTTTGCATTATTGGAAACATATCGGGCTCTGTGAGGTTTGTAGCAAAAAAAAAATTCAGAAAAAAATGCAAGAGAAAAGTTACTATGCGGAAAGAATCGCGGGCAACAGCTAGTAATGTATAAAATATCATCCACAATGGGTGCAAAGGTCTATGCGTTTTGTGTTTTGTTTTATTCAAATTCAAATCCATTACGCCAGTTCTGTTGGCCCGTGTTGAACCAATATTATGGACGAATAGCTTTTTGTCTGCGGTTACCTTTGTGTAGAATTTTAAAAGTGGAATTATACACGAAAACTACAAAATATGTTTCTTTAACAGCTTTAAAAATTATGTTTGCCTAGACAAAAATAGCATCTATTACTCTCCATTATTTTAACTTAGGGTCTGTTTCACCGCCTGCAGATAGTTTATTTATTTGACAGATTCTTTATTTGAGAGATGTTTTATGGAGAATCTATAAAAAAAAGTTGTGAATAGCCTAACAGAAACTTTAAAAGTAAGCGGTGGAATAGGCCCTTAATATATAAAAATTAATACGATTAGTTGCTTTGTAAGGGCGTGAGGAAAAGATGTACTAACTTATTAACAAACGGACGCACTCTTCTGTTCATAGTGTTAGTATAGTTTTTAATTATTATCTGCCTAAGGTAGCAGTTGGCTCAACAAAGTTACATTCGGTTATTCGTATACTATCAAAAGGTAAGCATTTCCGATTAAACCAAACCAGCTCAGGGCTCCATTCATTGAAATAAAACTAGAAATTCAACTGTGGGCTTTTACAAAGACGAGATTCTTCAGTTATAAGTTTGTTATGGTCGTCAGACATTCTTTAAACAAATGCAATGGTATACTGGATAGGTTTATTTGTATACTTTTTGCATATTCTAATTTAGGTATGAAATCTTACAGCACAATATCTTACAATATGTCATTTTGTGTTTCCGCAGCTCAATAACATAAACATAACTTTTACAATATAATCTTCTACAGTGTAAAAATTGATCGTAAACATTTTTGCATTGAAGTAAGATTAAAGAATTAAAGACACGTCATACATAAGGTAAACATAATGGGAATTTTAAAAGGCCAGGGGTTATTTTGAATGTTTTATTCCCTTCGCCGACAATACAAGTTCCGGATTGACATGACAATGGGCACAGGACCTCAATATTAATCCTTGACCCAAATGAGAAGAAAACTTGTTCCCTTACTGTCTCATGCAGGTTAAGTTACCGATTGTTAGGGCATTGTTAGTTTTATACTGAAGTTGCTTCCTCAAGCGACTAGAAGTCGTCTGCAACTTCATTCGTATGTGATGAAAATTGATTTTTTCCGACTGTGAAACTTCCCTGTCTTTTTTTAAATACACAAAATCTTGTTTAGTTAATTTTGAAAAATACATTTTGCAACTTTTAATGTAGCAGTGTAATACATAAATACTAAACTAACAGCTTTTATATATAGCACGGTTAACAATAAATAATATAAATATAGCTCATTATGAATACGTAAACTAATAAAATGAATACAGTTATTTTTTTGTCTAGACCGCCCATCTCTTATTTACGGTTTACCAAGCAACAATAATAATAAAGGCTACCTTTACATAAGAGCTTTACAAATCAGCGATCTTAAAGAGGTCTTTTTTATTTTTATAATTTTGGCATTTAATGTTACTATAAATATTGTTTACGTGGTCATAGATGTTTAAAACAACACTACAATAAGTTTCCAGTCGCATATCATATATGCCTTAATCGACATAATATGAAGAAATTAAAACGTATACCGAAAACATAGCACCCACAACTAATCTGGAATAATGTATGTCTAGAATATCTCTCCATTAGCATAATCGATAAAATTAAATACCCTCACCTACCTTACAAAATAGAGCTTAAACTTTAAACATTTCATCAATACACGTGTTCAAAGCGGCGCTGTGTTGCACGCTCACAAGCGCAGGCCGGCCTTGTAGTTACGTAACCGTCGCGCCTAGAAGGTCCTCCGAGCCTGTCCTTGGCCCTCCCCCCCCCCTACCTCCTCCTACCTCCCGGTCCCGGCCGCTTTAGTTCTCAACTAAAAACAGCCACAAGGCTTTTCTGAAAACATTCGTAGGCGCCTAGACGTGCTCGGATTTTCTTTTGCGCATATTTTTCTTTTGCACAATTTCGGCTGTGAGATGATTTTTAGGCCTATTTTTCTGTTGTTTTTTATTTTGATTCATGACATATAAAAATTTATCTATAGGTACAGCAGAAATCGATACTAAAATACACGTGGACATAGGGACCTTGACTTGGGCATTGTCACTAACTTTACAAAGGTATAACTTGATTTTAGACCATTAATTCAATTTTTGGAGTTCTGTGCTCAAATGGGTACTACGAAACTCTGTGAAAGTCCTTTTCCTAAGTTTAAAAATGTGTTAACTAGAAATACCGTGCTGTAGCTGTCAAACAAAGTACAGCTACGTACCAAGAAGCAGTCACAAAAAATTTAAATGACTAGAATACTAAGTATTATTTAAAAGTTAGTTTTATTTCTTTAATGCAACACGTCAATTAATACAATAAAAAGACATGTAGTTTCGCTAAAACTCCTTCTTATCTATATAACATTTAAAACTAGATTATATAATCAATTATTTAGAGATAAGTGCGAATGGTAGCATTAGAAACTTCATAGATACAACGTTTTATAAAACGTTTCTAATCACTTCTTTATCTTTGCAGCTTCAACAAAATGTAAGGTTATCACTAAAGATACCGTGTCCTAATACCTACGTTACAATATTCTGATCAATGAAGACAATTTCGTTCAGTTTGACGATTACAGGCCAAGCTTTTATGTCATTATTTTGAAACTAGTCCATATTTAAGATTAGTTAAGATGCGTACGTAAATATAGAAAACCCAATCTTAACGTAGGGATTTTGTTAAATAGTTTGATATAATACTTATTTCCTTGTATTTGTATTAATGTACTAGCTTTTGCCCGCGGCATCACTCGCGCGGGATTCACAATTTGGTAAAAATTTGTTTTTTTCATGTTTTCTCAAAACCAAAATTATCCTATGCTACTCTTCATCATTTCAACTAAGTCTATGCCAAAAATCAAATCGTTTGGTTGTTGCGTAAGCGCGTGAAGGAAGGACAAACAAATAAACACACTTTCCCATTTATAATATTAGTAAGGACACAATATAACGTCATCACAATATATTTAATTATTTTTTAACAAAAAGTTAAAACCGACTTCCAAGGGAAAAAACTAAAATAGTACAAAAGAAACTAAAAAGTATTAAATAAAATAAATTCTTTA
>JAOTAV010055171.1:0-15576 GCA_026546445.1 Cyclargus thomasi
GCGGCGGGCGCGACCGCAGCGGCGGCGGCGGCGGCGGCGGCGGCAGGTTCGACCGCGGCTGGGGCGGACCGGGCAACAACAGGTGACTACTAGTGTAGTGTTTTGAAACCTTCGATCATGACTGCAAGCATACACGACCAACAAAAAAAGACACTTTATGACATCATACTGATATTATAATTGCAAAAGTTTGCGAGTGTGATGGTGTACTTTTTTACTTAGCTCAAACGGCTGGAATATATACTTTTTACGCACCGCAGGGCACAGATAGAAAGTCCATACTAATATTATGAATGCGAAAATACGTCTGTCTGTCTGTTACCGCCTCACGCCTAAACCGCTGAACCGAAATTTGGGATAGAGATCAAAGTTTCTAGTCCCGGGGCAGGGCAAGGACATAAGGTACTTTTTCTCACAGATACATAGACATAGGATACCTTTGGCGCGCGATAAACTCGTTTTGTCGTTACGGAGTTGCTGGCATAATCTAGTAAATAATAAATGACATTTTTATCAACCTTCAGGAACGACTACGGACGCGACCGCGACAACTTCCGCGGCGGACGCGGCGGCGGGCGAGGCGGCGGTCGCGGCGGCGGCGGCGGGGGCGGTATGGGCGACAGGTACCGCGACTCGCGACCCCAGGGCCGCGGACCGTCGGCCGACGGACGAGGGCCGCCGAACAAGAACCAAGGTATTTATATATTTATTTATTCTTTATTTGCTTATAAAAATACATACGTTAGAGAAAAAAAAAAACTAGGTTGGGAATAAAGCAAAGGGGCGGCCTTACCGCTTACAGCGGTTTCTTCCAGGCAACCTATAACAATCATAACAAAAATTAAATAAAGTTTATCTTAATTAAACAAAGGACCTTTTGTTTAATTAAGATAAACTTTGAAAAAAAAAAGAAATTGTAATTATAATAAGTAAGTTACGAAAAATAAAAATGATTGAAACTACTTATATTTTGCACAGATACATTAACTTTAAGATAAAATAATAATAATATAAGGTACTGAGTTATATGTAGCTTGACCACGACCGTACGACAAATACCGCGCCTTATAAAAACGGCGCGGAAGGGTAGGGTTACCATGGTTATCGGTCGCGCTACTCTCTCCGGTGGCCGTCAACGCTGACGGAGGTAGTGATCTTACCCATACCCCGGGCCGTCCCACATAGGCAAGCTTTAGTTGTAGTACTATATAGGGTGTAACATAAGTAAGTGATAAAACTTTAGGGATCGTATGTGTTCCTGATATGCAGCTGAATGTAAAAGGAGCAGCGCTGAAAGCGGAAAAAATGTTTTGTATGGGCAAGCACCTCAGCGATACGAGTTTCACCATACGAGTCGCAAAATTTTTTGTCTCTTTCTGCGCTGCTACTTTTACCGTGAACTCAATATCAGGAACACATACGATCCCTAAAGGCTTATTATCACTTACTTTTGTTACACCCTCTATATACATAACAAACAATACGTCGGACAAAACTTATGTATTCGAGGTGCTGTCGTTCGCCGAGTGTTCCTCTTTTGCCACCGTACGCTCTGTGTTAGTTTTAGCGATATATTAATATTTATGTTAGACTTTAAGGTATATATTATAATATAAAAATATGTACGCTACTTTTTAAGATATTTCTAATATGGGTCTTAGATGCCCGAAATAAAAAAGGTTTGATTTATTTCCCCGGTCGAGCCGGCTCGTGCGTTGAGTCGTCCTACGGTAACCATACACTGTTATTTGAAGGCGGCGGTATGGGCGGCGCGGGTTCCTGGCAGCGCGGCGCGAGCGGCGGCCGCGCGCCCGCCAGGCCTAATACGCAGGGACGACAGGTTAGTGACCTTATCGTAATAGACTGGTTTGATAATCTAAACCAGGACGTTCCAACTGGGGGTCACGCCACCCTAGGGGGACCGGGCATAGAGAAATGTTAGGGGGGGCTAACATTTCTCTATGCCCGGTCCGGCCCGGAAATGTTAAGCTAATTATTTGATAGACTTACAGATCCATACAAAGGATAAGGGTGCAAAGGTCTTATTCCGGCCACGAACGCTCTCTAATCATCTCTTTCGTGTTTCAACTAAGTCTATGCCAAAAATCAAGTCGATTTGGTTGCTACGTTTTAGTGCTGAGAAATGACTACTTTTGCTACGTTTTAGCGCTAAGAAATGACTACTTTTAAACTATTTCTCTTTTAAAATATTAGTAAGGAAAAGGATTTTTGCAAACATTTCCCCTATTTCAGGACGGTCCCCCGAACCAGAAGGGTGGTCAGAACCAAGGGAACCAGAACACCCAGAACCAGCAGGGATGGAATCAGTGGGCGAACCAATGGGGCGGCTGGGGCAACTGGGGTAACCAGAACCAGGGTGGGTGACAACTATTTTTAAATAACGCGACAAAACAGTCCAAGTGCAAGTTAGACTAATATACGAGGGTTCCGTAGCAGTAGAGAGCAAAAAATAGGGAAAACGTGTTTCTAAAAGTTAAACAGGTGTAACAAATAGCGCGATGTAGACTACCAACAACGAAATCTATTATCAAAAGAAAGAAATGGCCAAAAAAACTCTTTTGCGCGCCAAGTGAAAGCTCTCTAGTCGCTTATAGATACTACATACTTTACGCGGCTTTGCGACCGCCGAGTATTACTTTTTTGCCACCATGCGCGCTACACGCACTTCCATGCATCTACCGAATACTGGATTCAAAGCTGTATATTATACTGATTTTATACACAATTCCAGGCTGGGCTAACTGGAACAAGTGGTATTGGGGCAACACTCAGGGTCAGGGGCAGGGGCAGGGCGCGCAGGCGCAAGGCAAGAACCAGCAGGAACAGCAGCAGTGGCAGTGGTACCAGTGGCAGCAGTGGCAGCAGCAGCAGCAGCAACAGGGCTGGCCTGGGGTGAGTGATGATGATACCTGAATGCGACGCTCTGGGCGCGCAGTTGCAGGACAAGAACCAGCAGAAACCACAGCAGTGGCAGCAGCTACAGCAGGTCTGTCCTGGGGTGAGTGATGATGATGATAGCTGACTGCGACGATCAGGGGGCGCAGGTACAGGGCATGAACTAGCAAGGGCTGCAGCAGTGGCCGGCCAATTACAACGCGCAGCAGTGGTACCAGTGGCAGCAGTTGGGCTGGTCTGGGGTGAGTGATTATGATTATACCTGACTGTGACACTTTTGGCACGCAGTCGCCGGCCAACTACAACGCGCAGCAGTCAGCTAACAGAAGTTACAAGGTTCTAAAATTGCTATTTGCGAGGCATAAGCACGGAGAAAATACTAAGAAGAGCTATGGTAATCACATTTTTCTAAGAAAATAATTGCAATTTGCGGGGCGAGGGGGAGCTAAGTGTCATATTTACGGACTACAGTAAGGCCTTTGATGGTATTGAACATTCCATGCTCCTTGATAATCTTCTTAACGTCGGAATCCATGGAAACCTTTACAGATGGTTTACCTCATAAGTCCATAATGGGTCTCAGACGGTGGTCGTCAACGGTTCTACCTCTCCATGGAGTACCTTGCAGGACCTTTAGTGTTCCTCAGGGATCTCTCCTAGGTACTCTGCTCTTAAACATCTTCGTCAAAGACATACATACATGTTTCCTTCATCTGAATTCCTCTAGTATGCAGACGTGTTTAAAAAATCAAAGGAACTTTTTGTCTTTAATTTTTTTTAATGAAATAAAATTGCATTGCGGATGCGATCTAATTACATGTAAATAAATGTGTAATGTTTGTGTGTCTGCCTATTTTCAGTACCAACAGAACGCTGGTCAGGGCGCGCAGGCAAGCGGCACCGACCAGGCGCAAGCGTGGGCGCAGTATTACCAGGTGCATAAATATTACATTTTTTATATAATCAATTGGATAGCATTTACCAGTAGGTTTGTCGGCGTGGAAAATTAGCCACGGAGCCATCTAAACCAGTGATTTCCAAAGTGGTCTATATCGACCCCTACGGGTCTATGACAACCTGCAAGGGGTCTACGTCAGCGAAAAAAAAATTGGGGTCTATGGAATAAATAATTAAATGTAAAAATTAACATGCGTTCTTATTTTAAAGAAGAAGTTAGTTAGAAATTTACAGGAAATCAATATCAGGTTAGTATCCGGGTCTACCCGACACGGAAAAACATGGCTAGGTTTTCGACGAAACAAAATAGTTTGGAAAATTCTGAATAAAACACAATTTAAAGTATCCTCTAATCTAAATCAGCTAATACTCTATTTGTACACCTTATTTCCGAAAAATCCGTTGAGTGACCGACAAACATTTAACTTTTAGGTGTATTATAGTTTTTCACAAAAAAAAATAATTCTACACTTTACGGCGCGCATGTTGCCCGGGCATAGAGATGTGAAAGTAACATCGGTGAAAGAGTTACTTGTGATTTTTATATTCTATTAAGAAAATAATTTGCTCATACAAAAAAAATGATACTTCGTCTCTACTACTTCTGCAGTGAACTAAAGGGACATACAAACCTGAAAGCAAAATCTCTAAAAAACGTTTTTTTTTCAGAATTACGGCGGTGGCAACGCGGGGAATGCGAACGCCGCGGGCGCTATTGACAAGAAGTGATGAGAAAGTGCAAAAAACGGACACACAGACGGCACTGTACATTTTAAATATATACCATTTACAATTATATAACCGACTTGTATTTAAATATATTCTGAAACATATTCACTTAAAAAACGTTCACACGATGTATAAAGGCATAGTATTGAATATAAAATTTATACTCAGATCTTGTTTCACCGCTTACTGACAAAGTTTCAGATAGTCGCGAAAAATTTGTGGACAGACAACAGTAAAACGGGCCCTAAATGTTTAGACAACCTGTTAATTCGAAAATTGTATCAGGATGTTTGTTAATGTACCTTTATAACAATTGTCACGTTAGTTTAGCGAAGATAGTTGAGATTTGCGCAGATTTTGTCGGAGGGCAACGGCTGCATTCATACAAGTTTTTTTTTGGACTATTGTACTCGGTCGTGAAACTTGTATGATATGCGACCCGCAATTGAGTAGTTGCACCATTAGGCGACGGACAAAATTCATATTAAACTCTCTTACCAGGCTAACGTTGTTTTGCTGTATTATTATACTCGGTTATGCATGTATTATACGCTCCTTTTCAATTCTATAAGAGTAGTTAATTTAAAGAAATATACCTAAAACCTTCGCCAGAGTCTTGAAAAATACTAAGATGGTTACCGCATATAAATAGGTTCATCGTTATCATACACACAGGTCAAACTGATAACCTTTTTTAAAGTCGGGTAAAATAATCTTTGAAATCGTCTTTGGTTTATTGTGGTTTTGTTAATCGCCTAATGGTTTTATTACAGAGAAGGTGCTCCTCTATCAAGCGGAACGCAATATACTGATCGGACGCGACTGACAGCTGCGATCTAGGCAATAAATATAAAGTGTGCAAAGTATAAGACGTAAGTCGCGGACGTTTTGTATGAGCTGTCACCGTGTATGACGTCAGTCGCGGACGTTTTGTACGAGCTGTCACAGTGTCTGACGTAAGTCGCGGAAGTTTTGTGTGAGCTGTCACCGTGTCTAACGTCAGTCGCGGACGTTTTTGTATGAGCTGTCAGACGCGTCTGACTTCAGTCGCGGACGATTTGTATGAGCTGTCAGCCGCGTCTGACGTCAGTCGCCGACGTTTTATATGAGCTGTCACCGTGTCTGACGTCAGTCGCGAACGTTTTTGTATAAGCTATCAGCCGCGTTTGACGTCAGTCGCGGACGTTTATGTATGGACTGTCAGCCGCGTCAGATCAGTTTGTTTTCATCTTTGTACTTTACTATAGTCATTATTTTATCTGTGTGTCACAATATACAATATAAACCTGTCTGTGTGTCTGTCGTTCATTAAGGAATTATTAATTTTTGTTGAAATTACGACAAATTTTAGGGTATTTTTTTATAAAATTGTTGCACTGCACGATTTGATATAGATGTCAGTGGGTTCTGCTGAATAATTCTTATAGCGGCTCCAGATTAGTGTCGCGAAGAATCACTATGACGTGTCAACGAGAATTTTGACTGTTTTCGCGCGGTGAATTTCTTCGCGTGAATTTCCGACACTAATGTGTAGCCGACCTTACACTAATACAGTTTCCTTTTGGTTTTGATAAAGCTTCATATAATTTAATGCTGTTCTCATAAATTGTGTAAAGTATGAGGGTAATATTTTGCTGAATAAATTGATCTGTAGCTCTACCATGAGTTGAAAGCAATAGTATTTGTCCGATACTCGATAGCGACTACGTAAATATTTAGTATGGCAATTTTAGTTACGGAACTGACCGCTAGAGGCGCTGTATTTACCAAACTCATAGCAAAACTTGATCGAAGCTGTACTATTGTTGGATTATAACAGCGGAATCACGTACGAGCATGTTTTTCGGCATTTTTGAATGTAAATATATATGAAAATATCGTATAGGGTGTCCAAATGTTTATAACACGGAATTGATTAGGTAAAAGTTTTCAATAAAATTGAAGAAAAATAACCAAATACTCATTTCACCAAAGACACGATGTTCTTAAAGTCGAGTACTACAAGCTTAGCTACTACAGAAAGAGTTTCTTTACTACTACATAAGATTATTAACAAAGGAAACCCGAAAATGTTTCTGATAAAATATTTATTCCATAGTCTTGCTAAAAAAAATTAAGAACTAAAGGTTAATACACTTGTCGCGTAACGCGCCGCAATAATATGAACTACTTGCACTGTACGCGCCGCATTTGGAAAGTAAATGTAAATGACCATAAATTGCAGCGCGTAAGTTGCTGACAAAAGTGCGATTTTGCGAGTATTTAACTAATTTTTGTTGGGAAATAGCGAGAGAGGATTGATAGGTCCCCGGACTAATTTCGACTATTGGGCGACCGGGTTATAGTATTCTGAATCGCTTTGTAAATAAAAGTTTTGCATTTTCGGCAATAAATATTTGGATACTCAATAAAGGTGACCGCAGATCTAGCCGTAAGCACCGCAGCGTTTCGTAAAGTGAAATGACATGTTTTAATGGAATACTGAAAATTCTATACAAGTTTATATAAAGAATTCTATCGTGTTAGGCAAAAGTCTGCGTTCGCTTTAGACCAAAAACCTATATTAGGTAAGATTTAACTTTCAGTGATGATTGTGACTAAGGCTTTAGTGTCGCGTAACTTACAGGATTGAATTATATAAATATTATAGTAACTTTAGAGGATTGTGTACGGTGTCCATACAAGGGGCCATAACATTTTTCACCCTCTTAACCCTCACCTAGAGTAATGATTTTGTAGTATGTTTTGGGAATGCCTCAGACATAGGCTTGTATGTATTTGTTTTTTAAATATTTTTTGTGGATTTGAAAATATTGAAACAATTTTGTTTTGTATGAATTCAATAAAATTAAAATATATATTAAAATCTGTGATAAATATACAAAAAAACAAAAACATAGAAGCCTAGTTACGAGAAATTTCCACAACGTACCACAATAACATTATTATACACAACAGAATAACATTATTGTTATACCTTTATGGGTATTGAATTTTGTTATTAAAATATGTACGTTTTGTGACATTCGAGCCTTATAAAAGCGGATGTACTAGCGATGAGATAATTTACTCATTTTACTAAAATCAATGCCTATTTCCTTGTAAACTTGACAAAGGAAGTAATCAAAATATAATGTAATCGATCGATCGACGAAGATAACATGACGCATTCCTGCGTATTGTTCTAATACGCATGCATCTGTAAGTCTCGCGAGACATTAAGATCGCTCGGCGTTTAAATTTAAGATGGAAACGTTTTGGTAGCATAGACAATAAGATACTGTGTTATTGGACACACGTTTTTGCTTAACGAACCTAAAGTTGAAAGTGGTCTTTAAATGAAAAGTAAACAATTCTATGTCTTATTTTTTCTATCAAATGGCGCCAATGCGCACGCACGAGTGTGTGAGATCGGTGGTGTGCCCTAATTGTTGTTCTGATTGTGGTTATGTCGATTAAAACCTACGATGTAATTTTAATAAATAGACTATTAAGAATTTTTTCTGGTTTTATTTATAATATGCTAGTCGAATAGTTTTTTTTTAAATATTATTGATAATAAAAGACGTCCCAAAAAAGAAATATTGGTGAAAGAATAACGCCGATAGCTAAAATTGTCTCGAAGATATTGCAAATTTTAAATATTTATGAAATAGCAAAACATAGAAACAGCATAGAAAGAATGAAGGTACATAAAACTAGTAAAATAGTAAATTTTGATGACTATTTCAGCAATGTAAAATTGGGTTTTTCAAAATATGCAATAATTAATATCTAATAATAGGTTAATTCGGGAGAAAGAGAAAAGAAGACGCAGTTTTGTGAAAGCAAAGAAATTTAGTTTTAGTAGTAATTAGAGAAAGGAGATTGTAATTTAACTATTTTGGTATTATGGACATGCCGTCCTCAGCTTTTTTGCAGGCTCGTTCCCAAGTAGAGTCATGGAATATAATGGCTGTGTCGTCTGCATCGCACTGGAGGACTGCATTTTTCAGTTTTGGTGCTGCAATGTCATTTATATATAGAAGAACAAGTGACGGACCGAGGATGCTGCCTTGGGGTATACCATAAGTTACAGGTCTCATAGTACTTTTTATACCAGCTATTCTAACACATTGGTCTATAGGATAAATAACTAGAAAACTGGTCAATGAATCCTTTATATAAAATTCACATAACTTATTAATGTAAGCACATTATAAGAATTGATCTAAGGAAAGTTAAAATGGCGACGAAAAATATACGACCCAATACACAATGTCCTAAGTAATTTAAACACACGATAAAAGACATCACTATTGCCCGGTTTCTAATTAATTCACTGCAGTTTATACTACCCACGTTTTTGATGGACTAAAATTTAATTATGACAATAGACGAGTGGCAAGCGATAATCGCTAGGCGTTTTTTTATTTTTATGAGAATGACATAGTGGAGCGAAAAGTCACGTGATCTAGTAAAAATCGTAAAGTCAGCGTAGCGCAAATTAGAATCACTTCGAAGCGTATGCCACTTGTCTAGGCCTGCTGGAATGCCAGAAAAATTACAAAAACCAGGCATTTTACGGATATTGTCTGCTAGATTTTTATTGGAATCAAAATATGAGTGAATGCATAAAATAAATAAGACATGTAGGCCAATAATCCAACTTTTAATATCAATAGAATCACCGATATCATACAATGGCACAAATCTCACACAATAAGACACTGAGGAATAAAAATAAGACATACAAAGAGAAAATTATACATAACATACATCAAATGTTCTAAACTATTTTTTTTCTGTTAGATAAATAATAAAATTAAAAAAAGAACATCATTACATTTTTCATGGTTGACACTTAAAACATAGCTAACACAGGCCATTTTAATTTTGAATGTATTTGGCATGAACGAAAAAAAAATTTTGATTAGTATTAATTTATCTAAATTAGTATCCATGAATGGCTTCAATAAAAAATAAACACACTCCCTTATTAATAAAAATATTTTCAGTTTACAATGGTCGTGTTCGTCTCATTTTATTTTTTTATGGCGCTACGGCTATATAACCATGGCCAGTGTCGAGTAAAGGCGGCAAATCAATTTTCTTGGTCCAATAATTTTAGCAACGTCACGATATTTCGTCAAGTCTAAAGTCTAGTCAAAGTCAAAATAAATCGTCAGTGCAGTCAAAGCGTCAAGTCAGTGGATTTAGTAAAGTGGCAGACGCTTTACTAAAATTTCTAGTGGAGTTTTGGAGGGATACATAACATAGCACGTTTCTTGAAGTTGTATCACTTGCCCACACTTGTGCATGAGGACGAATATTTAATGGTTTATATTCTACCACTATAACGCATTAAAACCCGAAACAACACAAATTTAGCAAAGAAATATAAAACCATACAACATCACTTTTTCACGTCCCGACAAAACTCTCGTCTCATTTTTATCGCTTTTGTTACGCATGTCAAAATTATGTCATTTCATAGCAACGCCTCAAACGCGTTGTTTTAATAATCGTTGTCAAGTAGCGTTGCCATGACATGACATGATTTTGACATACACAATATAATATTTGCGCGCCTAAGATGCGACGAACACGACTAAAGATCTGTATATTTTATCAATAAGAGTCACAATAGAAAAGACGTCTAAAGATGACACAGTCGATTGTCTAAAAGAAATTAAAACTAATAAGTATACGATTAAAAATGCACCGCCGACACACTAGAATTAAACTATGTATAGTATCTGACCAAAAAGAACGCACTCGGCGTGCAGCACTACGAGGCATCTTTGTGCCGCCAACTTGTAAAGTGTCATTTGAATGACAGTTGTTTGACACTGACATTTCATCTTGAGGATTTTGTTCTTCGCAGCACGATGACAACTCAAACAAACAAAATGCCACTTTAAGAGCTAGGATTTAAGTTACATTTTTCTCTACGCCGTTTCAAAGCAGTGGCGGCATCGGTAAGACAATTGGTGGAAAGTGAAGCCTACTACATAAAGTGGCATTTTGTTTGAATTTTATACGGTCGTGGTTACGTGCTACTTACTAAGCCGCCGACATTTATCGACAACGTTTGACACGTGGTATTTGTCGCCGACAAGTTTCTGTCCACATATGCCGCCGACACGTGTAGAGCACTCAACATCATCAATGATGAGTCAACATAGGCACAAATGTGCGTTATTTTTGTCTTGATACTGTCTAACTTATAAGGCTTCAGATATAAACGCGGTCGAACTTTAATATTTCTTATACATAACCGTAACACCACCGCTTACCCAGTGGCGTAGCGTGGGGGGCGTGGCGTAGGAGGTGAGGGCGGTCCGCCCCGGGCGGAACTTTTTAGGGTGCGGCAAAATTTAACAGAAAATTATACAATATTCTAAATATTCGACCATTTCATATTTCTAACAATGCCATAAATTGGGGGCCATTAAAAAAGTACAGAATACGCTACGAATTTTTATTTGCATGAATACTTTTCCGCTACTCAGCTGTAATGTCACACAGTTTATTATATGAGAGTGCATACACACACTGGTAGAAAAAAGTCCCAAAAATTATATGACAGAGATCGCGTGAATATTATCAGCGTGAATAAAAATCGCACTTATATTTTGTAAAAAATTGTACAATTTTATTGAAAAACCTACTTAAGGGGGCGGCAAAATTGTCTTTCGCCCCGTGCATCAATACCCACGCTACGCCACTGACCTTACCTCGCACCACTATCTTTTTCATTTACACGGGACATGGACAAATGGAGCTTCCATAATATTATGTAGATTTTTGTATATTACAAACACTAGCTGTTGCCCGCAACTCTGTCCGCGCGGTAACAAATTGAATTTTTCCTGAATTTTATTTGCTTATACCTCATGGAGCCCGAGACGAATACAAAACTGTAGAAATCGGTTCGTGCGTTTCCGTTAGGAAGTAAAATCCGACTTATTTTTATATAATAGATAAATAGTATTTATGGTGTTATAAATGCAATATTGTGTTTGTTCATTACTTCGTCTGATCTTTCGCCACTTTTTGGCATAGTCTTAGTTCAAAGAATAGGACAGTAATATATAGGCTTCTTTCGGTCTTGGGAAAACATGTTCCCAAGGGAGGCTCACGAGAATGTGTTTTTACGCGATTTTGGAATTCCACGCGAGCGAAGTCGCGAGCAGAAGCTATAAATTAATATTTTTATTTTTATGTCGTCCCCATTTGCCAGTCCCCATCTTAATACAAACTCGAAAATCGCTAATTCGAATCGACTCAAAATACTGGCTACATCGAGAAATCGATATTTGTATAAAATATCGAACGAAAAAAGTATAAACGTCAAATTATATAGCGCGACAAAACTCGTCGCTATGCGCCAGTATTTCGATACATCGACTTTTATCACTATTATCGATGTTAGGTTACATTGGCGCATTGTCAAGTCAGCTAGCCGTTCTATCCTAGACGCACTATACTATTCGGAATCTTGAACACTAGAGAATTAAAAAAAAACTTTAAACAGTATTTTTACACACGTGACCATCTGTAATATATCTTCTTTCCGTCAAAAGGAGAATCATAAAAATTTGTTTACTAACGGCGAAGTTATATGTGAACATACAAAAAAAAACATGCGGCCGTATTGTAAAACCCCCGCCATTTTAAATTAGAAATGAAACTTTAGGTTAAGGGAATAGAGTTCAAAATTTATATCTAAATGCTCGTATGGATTCAAGATTCTGAATAATATAGTCTGAACCTTAAATTTTTGTCGAAACTGATTTGACTAATGAAAATAATTGATTGAATCATTACAAATGAAACAGAATAAAACTAGATTCAAAATTTTTCAAGTATCAAAATGCAACAACCCTACAAAAAGTTCTATTACAAAAGAATACAGCTACCATTAATATAACCTATAAATTAGTCAAGTCAGTCCCACAAAAATATTTTTGGCTTAAATCACTACATATAGGTATTTAACACTATTTATATAATTCCCTATATGGCCATAGACACAAAGGTTTCATAATGCTACTTTAAACTACATTTTTAATATTTACGAATCAGGGTAACTTATTTATAGTCTTTGTCTTGGAAATATTATTTGTTAGACAAAAACAATGAATAAGTTATTGCTGTGTGAAATTTGTTATTAGAAGTATAATAAAGATCATTATAACAAAACGAGACGTAGCAAGACGATGTATGACAGCGATATAAAAAAGTAATGTCTAGCATTTTCTGTATCGTCAAATCTAAAGATTTTATGATATCTGAAACCAAGAAATCTCGGAACAGAAACGTAATTTAGAAGATCTAATTTACTATGGAGCCATTGGAAAAGAAAGTCTAAGGACTGGTATGTGAATGCAATAATTAGGCGCCATTTTGAATGAAAGACTTCTCAAAATGGCGGCCAAACTGACGTTGACAGATGACACCATCTGTTACATTTCGTTTGTCAATATTTAAAATTAAAAATAAAAAATTATCTATGGAATTACGTTACTGGAAGTTTCGGAGCAAATTTTAAGTGGACGGAGTGCTTATCTATGAGAACGATGGAATTAGCATTGCTATAAAAATGTTTATCCAACGGATTACTGTACAAATGTCTGCCTATGTCTGACTTAGGAAGTCACTTGCTAGCGGACCTTGAGTAAATGAAATACCTTCATAAGAAAGGGGCATAATCTATATGAAAAAAGGTTTAAATATTTCTAAAATTATCTGTGCAGTTTGCATCATGTTAATGAGAAAACTATTACGTCTAAAACATGCAAGGCACATATTTTCATGAGCCAAAATTAAATCCGAAATTCAAATTCAAAACTTTTTTTTACATGGATGATTATATTGCATGATTCAGTCTTAAAATTATTATTTATTTGTATTGCTGCTAATATTTGTTATTTTTGATTATCATACTGGAAAGCCGTAGGAACACTATTTTATTTCGCCTAATTATTATAAGGCTATTTCGCCATCACTGTATTTGGCAATTTTAGACGAGACTTTTTAAATATTCTTTTAGACCTATAAAGATTACAGGAGTAATATATTTACATATTTTAAATACTAGATTAATTGTAATAAAAAAAACTAAATCTAAATGTCAAAAAATGTTACAAATTGTCTATGGTTATAAAAACTTCTAAATATACCGTTGAAAACTTGCTACACAATATTTTGAGTATCAAGACCTATTTCAGAAAAAAATCCTAACCCATTAACAGTCTAAGAAAAACATGCAAAAACTATAACTAAGATTTGGTACAGAACATTTTACTAAACAGTAAGTCCCATTTCTTAAAACAACACACAGACAAGAAAGAGAACACAGAAAGAGAGAGAAGGGTATGTTATATAATTTGACAGTAAATATTAAATGCTTGTCAAGTATGTAGTATATTGCCTTTGCATTCTGGCAACACCATCATAAAAAAATATAAAATTATACAAGAAATAGGACTAATATATTTTTGACAATGCGCCAAAAGATTGTCAACTAGCATATTATACACTAATTAATTATACACAACACTTTGTATACCAAAACTGCACTACCGCAGACTTCAGGTCTGAAAAAAAAAAATTGTCTATGGTTTCATGTGACAGAAAAGATACTGAAATAGATATTATTAGCCCGACCACATATTTTCAAATTTCTCGTACAAAAAGCTATAGCTTGACCACAAACTCTGTACCGCGCCCTGAGAACGTGGGGCGGGGCGGGGGACGGGAAAGAACACTACCGCCATCAGCGTTGTCGGCCAACTGACAGAATAGCGCGGCCGGTAACTATAGTGACCCTCCCCCGCCGCACCGCCCTCATACCCAAGTCGAGGTATAGCGCTAGTGGTCGAGCTGTAAGAGAAATTTCGGATAGTATGCTTTGTCTACAACGAAACATATGAAGAGTATGCGTACGGCGGGGCGTCCGGATTTTTCTGATCGGAAATTTCGAGAACGGGCGGCCAGGCTTAAGGGTAGATTTAACACGGGACAGTTAATGTATAAAGTGGTATGCCACAGACAATATAGACGGTGACGTTTAACTGTAATGCCTTTTTACATGCGCGCAGCTGCGGTACGATCGCCGTGTCGTATTGCACCCGCAAAAGAAACAGATGAGCACGGTAACTATGTGAGAGAAAGGGAAAGATATACACGGTATCTATGCGAGTGAGAGAGACAGATATACACGGTAACTATTTAAGTGAAAGAGACGGACATGTATGAGAGAGAGACAGACTAACGGTGCTATTGCGGCGTGGCTGGCGAACATGGGAGTGAGAGAGACGGTCATATGTAACAGGCACGTGAGTGAGGGAGACGGACTCACGGTGCTATTACGGCGTGGCTGGCGAACATGGGAGTGAGAGAGACGGACATATGTAACAGGCACGTGAGTGAGGGAGACAGACTCACGGTGCTATTGCGGCGTGGCTGGCGAACTGGAGCGCGAGTGTACCGCTAGGGACTGTTGTAGCGCCGCCGGCGTCAGCCATTCCCTGTGAACGTACAATGTTTGTTTGGATGTTCTACGAGAACGAGCCGAGCGCGACGAACGAAAAGGGTTTTCGTTCGTCGCGGAATTTGGTATTAAATTAAGACATAAGTGGAAGAAGCGGATAACTAATGTTTTACAACCTTCATCTTTTCCCATAAAAATATAACAAATCTTGTAACCCACCCACTTCATTATGTAGCTAGTGTATCTAGCTACGTCAAATCTGATTTGTTTTAATTTTAACTATTTTTTCTCGTCGAAAAGAGACCATTTACGCAGCAATCCGTCCTTTTTTTAAATGTCAGTTACCCGTTTCTTCCACGTATGTCTTGTTTACACGTATTAAGTAGATAACTAAATTTTAACTATATTTTAAGTTATTAATTGCATGTAAACACAAAATTTAGTAGCAAGTGGCAAGTTAAGTCACTTAAAATTAAGTTAAAATTTAGTTAACT
>JAOTAV010055182.1:0-15576 GCA_026546445.1 Cyclargus thomasi
GTATTTCCGGACCGCTACGACCTACAAACCTTCAAGAAGAGAGCGTATTCTCTCTTAAAAGGCCGGCAACGCACATGCAACCCTGATGTTGCGAGTGTCTATGGGCGGCGGTAGTTGATTTCCATCAGGTAACCCGTTTGCTCGTTTGCTCCCTTATTTTTATAAAAAAAATACCTTTTACCTTCCACGAATATAAAGGGGACAGGTTATATCCCCTTTACATTTGTGTTCTTGATCTCATAGTACTTAAGAGCATAATTAAAAATTTAGAGATGCTGTTTTCATCTGTAAAGGTCCTTTTATGAATGAAAACAGCATTTCAAAATTTTTTAAAGTACTAAGCGCTGACTATAATAAAATTATACGGGCCTTAGTTTGGCGTCTGCCACTCAAGTGACTCGAGAGAACACTCGAGTGTTTTTAACAATAATCCGTAATAATCGGCTTGCCAATAGCAAGGATTTCTTTAACTTCTTAATCCTCATTTTACACATCATCTTAGTCGAGTCGATTTTAAGATATTCCCCTTCGTACTCCACCGACCACCGCACACGACTTCGTCTAATTGCAGCAGCACGCGTTCGGCGCGCAATTGTTTTGTTTTAGGATCTTAAAAGGTGTAATGATTGAGCTGGCCTTCGCCTCTTTGCCAGCGACCTAGGGTTGCCAGGTCCAAACCGGACTTAGAAGAACCTTCGTTTTCTATTAAATATGTAATTACTATAATCTTATGTTCTTTATACATCCATCCTAAAGTCTTATAATATCATAATATCTGTGCCTGTGTTTCATGCTCAAACAGCTAAACAAATTTAAAAAACCCGGGAATTGTCCACACAGTTTTCTAGCAAAATGTAATGGTTCCCTAGCTACCGCACGATAAACAATTTTCTAATTTACAACATCTTAATTATTTTTTCAACATCATGTCCTTCTAGAAACAGACAAATTTGATTAAACAAGCTTTGCACTATATGAATACACTAAATGATAGACTTAACTATAAGCTATGCAGGAATGCGGATCAACAAAATTTGGATTACATATTCTGATTTCGAAACTAATCTTGCATAATATGTGTCGGAAAGGATTTTTCTATTATTATTACAATCGACAACTAAGTTTGTTATATACTACCAATACAACAAGACAAGTAATAAATATATCAATTTAAGATTTCCTACGTACAAAAAGGTGCTGAGAAAACATAGGCCTGTAGCGCTTGCTTGCTTGAGCATGATCAAGAAATTTTGTAATGCTGTTTTCTTTTTTAAAGAGATTTTTTATCTTTGAAAACATCTCAAAACTTTCTGATCATGCTCTTAAGTATTAAGCGTTGACCATTAATAGGGGTAATAACAATGCTTATTTCTAAAGCTTGTAGAATTAATCTAAATCTAAATTTAAAATTTCAAAAAAGGAAACCAGCTTATAAGCGCGAGGGCATCAATAGCCATTAGCGACTGCACAAAGCATCGTGACTGAAGCTCATTGGAGTGGTCTTGAATTAGTGCGCTGTGCGGCGCGTTATTAATGAACACGGTGTAAGCTCATTATATGACATGAGAAACGTGCTGCATTACCAGTATTTATCAACTCCTGAGATCATATTCTCACTTGTGGTGTCTTCAATTTTTCCTATTAAAAATAACATACTATCGTCTATCTATGAGAGAATTGTACAGAAAAAACCGAACGTAGTGTTAAAGGGAACGTAATGTTGTGCGGTTTTATCGACGTTAAAAACGTCCATAACACTGCAAAGTTCAATAACAGCAGACTTTTTCATACGGTAGACTACTTACTAAGGACCATCCATAAAGTACGCCAAAAGTAAAGAGGGGGAGGGGGTCGTCGATCTGTAACATGGTGTGACATGGGGGCGGAGGTGCTCCGTTTTGTCACATTTGAAATTTAATCTCAAAATTTGTAATTTGAATTTTTAGGTGTAAAATTGCAAATTTTGTGACGTCACAATACACCGGAGGGGAGGAGGGACCTCAGAATTGTGACCTGTGACAAAGGGTCTGAAAATCATAAGTGTTTTATAGATGGTTTCAATACGGTGGGTAACTACTGGAAGAAACCGCTTTTAGCACTAAGAACGCCAATTTGTACAGTTCCTTTATTATGTTTTAGTTTAGTTGTGTTAACAAATAAAGAATTCTCTATCTACCTACTTTATGGATATCCTTAAGAAGTTATGACAAGTACTTATATGTTAATGTTTACCTACGTGTAAAATGACAAATATTATCGGTCACCGACTTCGCTGGTTCGCGCTCATTTGCAACAGGCTACGGGTCTCGGTGTGAGGTCGCCTGTCGGCTGTCACGTGACCACAACCTCCAAATATTATCATATTATACTCGTCAATGCTTAACATGATTCATGCCTGCAACTCCCGCATCAGTTCAGCTGACAGTGGCCAGAATAATTAAATCTAGGCCAGTTACGCAAGAGTGATTTTCAGAGTGCCCAAAATGGTGACCATAGTACACAAGAGCACTCTCTTCTTCCTTTGCTTTGATAACCTAGGAGGTCCGACGACCAACCAGACTGGCGAGTGATTAGATGCAAAATCAACCATTTCTTTAAATGCACATGTGAAAGAGGGCTTTCTATTATTCTTAAAAATAAGAGGGACCAAAGAAAATCCAAAGAAACATTTTATAGATTTTATTAGAAAAAATATGAAAATGTTGGTAATAATAAATAACATAAAGTAACTTAAGCTGTTGAAGTCATTTTAACTTATTTTAATATCTTACAGGTTACAGCTTATATCTTTAGCGTAAGTCAACATATTACTATGTATGTGAGGTTAAAATTCTTTTACAGAACATTTTACCCTTCCAACAGTATCTACTTTTTTTAAATCTGTATGCAAGTCAGTAGTTCAAAGCTTGTCGTGTGACATTTCATTAATAAAATCAGACGAATAAACGTTGGGACGTAGTAGACTTAATATTACAACGGCATATTTTCAACTCATTTATCATTTTTATCTGAGCGATTAACGGGATTGACTTTACACGTGATCTTGTACGACTCAACCATCTTGACGGACTCCCGCACCAAAATGGTGGAGCGGATGGTGAACGCGTGCGCAAAACATATCGACGCCTCGCACAGCGACGTCTGGAAGCTCAGGTACAGGCGATAATGAGTCTTATCCGTTCTGGCTTTGAGTTTCATTTCGACCCGGCCGGGGAGTTTGGTGCCGCGATGGACGTTGCCCACGAACTCGAAGTCATCGGTGGTAACCTCCCTGTTGTTGTCGTCCCGGATGCACACCTGCCAGTGCTGCGGCGCGCCAGCCGTGAACTTGACGTGCTTAGCGTCGCCGTCCGGCGTCACGAGGCTCACGTTGAAATAGATGATTAGGTTCCCGCGGTTCTTGTTGACGAAGAGGTCGTTCTTGTACAGTATCAGGTTGGCGGGCTCCGTGAACTTGGGGTCGGGGAGGCGGACCTTGAACTCCTGGCAGACGTTCTTCGCTATGTTGAGGATCTTGACGGAGTGGTTGTTGGTGTCGGCGATGTACAGGTAACGGCCGTCGGGGCTGACGGCGAGGCCGGAGGGTTCGCTGAACCGAGTGGGATCGGTGGTCTCTATCGTGGTAGGGTTGAGGGTGCTGACCTTCTGCGTACCGAGGTCGACGCGCTTGATCTTGTGGTTGTAGGAGTCGGCTATGAACAGCGTCTTGCCGACCTCGGAGTACGCCACCGCTAGGGGGTGCTGCAGTTTCGCCTCCACGCCAATGTCGTCCACGTCACCGAATGCGAAAAGATTCTGAAGGAAAATAGGTTCCACATATAACTTCTTGCGCAGTTAGCCCTGGCAACTCCTAACAGTAATCCTTTACAGATAGTTCAACTCAGTTGTGCACACGACCCTATGTGCGGGTAGTTAAACTATCTATATATGATTTCTTATCTTAAAGTTATAGTAGTACGCAACAGTTGATATATTTATGCTAAGTTAGTATAATCACCAGTGGATTGCGATCACCGCCGCACAGGGTCGACACTTGTCCCGTAGCCAGCTGCAGCTTCCTGATTGACGAGCTTTCCGAGTCCGCTATAAACAGCTCGGAATGAGTTCCTACAATTTTAAAGGGGAAATAAGTTTCACAAAAAACTAACGCACTGGGAGTTATTAACGCAAAACGTTAAAAGCAAACTACTATTTTTATCTTCTCGGTAGTCAATTAAAATTTTCAATAACCCCAAAACATAAACATACAAAACATAAACATACAAAACACAAATTGTCATTTCTTAGACGAAATTCTGTCTAGTCATATAAAATATGGTGCTTATGAATGTAATGTTTTTTTTGGGACATTTACGAATTATATTCAACGTCATGGATTTGCGACGGTCAATATAAATAACTGCCCCTAGGGTTGACGAATAACCACGCGGTAAATTTGTAAGGCCCGGTTTTTATTTAATTAAGTACAGTAGCGAGTTAATAAGACGGTCACCTAAAAATAAAGTAGTGTATTAAGTGACGTTGAAACGTAGGCGAGTTAAGTAATCATAAGTTGCTGGTTCGATAACAAGATAAGTCTCATTAAATTGCTCAATTATGCCTACAAACTAATTAAATATTATACTCAAATAAATACATATTTTATTAAAATTTTTGTTTTTTTTTTTTAATTGATGACAATACATGAAAAAATTATTACAATTGAAAAAACACATTACAAAATATTAGTTACATACAAAAACTTAAATAACACAATATTGATTGATAATAGTCCGTAACACGATATTGAAGCAAAGTAATAACACCACATAAGTTTTTTGCCTATTATATTAAGTATAAATATTATAAAAGTTTAGTGGTTTGAATATTTGTCGGTACTTAGTCACGCCGAAACGGATTTTGATGGAATTTGCTATATATCATTCTTACAAGAGCAAGCAACGAGCATGCCAAAAAAGCATAATTTACTGACCGGTCCTCAGCGTGAGTCCGGAGGGCTGTGCGAAGGCGGCGGTGTGGGGGTACGCGCTGTTGCGTGCTGCCTCCGCCCCCGAGCCCGCCACGCACACGCAAGTGCCTGCACAGAGATGTGACGTCACACACCGAACTCGGAGACGAATATCAATTATTGGTTATACGAATAGAAGTCGTCCTTTTAAGGTAATTAATTGATTGAAATTTGAGTTAAATATAATAAAAAAATTATAGTTTACCTTCAACAAAAGACTTGTATTTCCACCATATCGTGTTATCTAGAAACAGCGCCCAGATCTGATGCGAGCCGGCGCACGCAATCAGTAGAACACGTCGCTTTTCGTCTTTCTTTTCTTTTTCTAAAATCAATTCATTTTACAAAAAACAACGAAATAAATGAAATACTTGTAATGAAGCAATAGATTGTTTATGCCTAAATAGTTTATAATAAGTTAGTAATTTTTCCCAGTCCTGATTTTACATATTCGTGTTGTACAGTGATATTTAAACTCTATTCCAATGCAAAATAAGGTCTAGTATACCTTTCTCCTCCTCCTTGTCGGCGGGCGGCGGGGGCGGTACGCCGGGCGGGTGCGGCACGGGCAATACCGGACGTACTGACATGTCCATGTCGGGTGTTGTATATAGCGCGATGTCCCACGGCGATGACAAAGCTTGCAGCCCCAGACACTTGCCGCCTGAACACAGACATATAAAGAAAATGGCAATAATTACGAATTTGAAGTATAATGAAACCTACACCATTACTATCAGTTTCTCTGATGGAAATGATGTGTTTAATACAAATTTAAATGTTACACGTGATGTGCCGTTTGGACTCGTCACAACCTTACCATATAATTATCATTATATTGTTTGAATCATAGACAACTATAAATCAAATATTATATATAAATATATGAGACTGTAGAAATTATACCTTGGTCCCCCACTTCAGCCTGCTGGCCAGTGCCGGCCAGTACCTCGACCGTCCCATCATCAAGGTGCACGGCGCGCACCGCGTGGTTCACGGTATCGCACACCACTAACACGTTGCTAGACAACCAGCACACACCCTGAGGGGAGTTGAACTGCGCCTCCGACAGTTCTGGAATTATATAGTTTTTTAATGATATATTGCAGGCATTAGGTATTTTTGACTGTTTTGTATTTTTACTGTTTAAGTAATCCAATTAAGGATGGTTTATATTTTTTATAAATAATAAGTTAGCCTAGACTGAAAAAACCTTGCGTTAATTAGTATTAAATTGACGCATCAAAATGTCGAAAACTTTTAAAAAGAAATCGAGATAGCGCGATGTCATTTACGCTCGATGACATCTATTTACAGATAATGGAACTAAAAATCGTTATAAACACGTTCTTTACTGAATAAAAAGATAACCACAATGCATGTTTTAGGCTTAATTTACACCATTATTTTCGTATCCATAACAAAGCCAAAAGATAACATCAAACAAATGAAAGTAAAATTAGCTATCTATTAATGTTTGTTGGCACAGAACACACATTATACATTTCATACACTCGTATTAGACAGCTGAAGTCAAGACACAAAACAGATTAATGGAGTTTCTTACGTCAGTATAGAATAATTAAAAGATAGTAAAATATTATTGTGTCTATACATAGTTAATTGATGCAATACACTGTTTATCTTGGCATCTAACATACAAACAAAAAATTTGAATCTTATTTTATGATGCTTCTCCACAATTAATACTTATAAACTTGTTAAGACAGGACATACTTCCATCTTTGAATCCCGGGTCTGGACCTCCAACGATTCGCAAAATCACTCCAGAGCAGTCAGTGAGCAGAACTCGATGGTGGCCAGTATCAGATATTGCCAGAAATGGCTCCTCTGCTCGTCCTCGATAAAATGGATTCAAAGCAAGCTATAATAATTCATTTTTAAATTAAACCTTTGTTTGAAATCTGTTAATATAAGATGTAATGAACAAAATATTTATAAGTTGCAACAATATAACAATTAATTCATACAAACCTTACTTGGGAAATAAAGAATATCCATCTTTTTGGATTTAATGTGTTTGTTTATAGAAACTGGTAAAAGAGAATTAGAGATGCGAGATGAAAAATGGCGTATTGCAGCACCGACATACCATTCCAGCTCTTGTCTATGACTTTCTCCAGTTAATACAAATATTGGTTTGTTCCCTGGACCTGTTTTGATGAAAAGAAAGATTTGTCATTTTTCCCAAAGCCTGAACTAAATTCATTCATATAAATGATCCTTAACAAAGACAAAAAAGATCACATTAATAATGTTTACATTTAAATACGATCACCAATAATCCCACCCCTATTTACTCCAGTAATTTTTTTACCCCTATTTAATCCAGTAATTATTGGGGATCATACTCACTCCTGATAATTTGACACATCACAAGACTCAATTAACGCCTTTGAGCTTGGTTTACAATGGGTTGAAGAGAATAATGTACATTCTACAATAAACTTTTATTTTTAAAAGGACTGACAGACAAAGCTCTAATTGAATTAATTAACATATTATTTTGGCCAAATGTCATAGTTCCATAAACTAGCTCTAGAATCTTATACCCTTTTGTAAAATAATCCATACTAAAAGGGCCCGTCTTAGGCTTTATATAATCCAACAAATTTTATAGTCTGACAATGCCCTGCAAAATGTTTCTCAGACTACCAGAGGTCCACTGTACATAAAAATAGGTTTACCTAATATGACAAGAGTTGGCCAACATTTGATCCCAAGGTAATCCCACATGACACTCTCAGCGTCATTGACCACCGGGTGATGGATATGGTACCGTTGAACAGCTGCCAGAACATTGTCTGATGCCTTTTCATTACTAAATTTTGCACAATGAACTCCAATCTAGAAGTTGTAAATAATTATTATGATGGATAATTTTATCATAGTTATGCAGTCAATAAAAGGTTTTATTATTATTGTAGTCATTACCACAACAAGACCGCTGTCAGTGCCATACTGTTTCTCTATGTGTGCCAAATCTGGAAGGACATGGTAGCAATTGATGCAGCAGTAAGTCCAGAAGTCTAATATCACGATCTTGTCGGTGCAGTGTTGAGCCAGGGATATAGGCTCGCTCACATTGATCCATTCTAGATCTATAGCAACAAATTGAGTGGTTATATGTTTTTTGTTATTGCGATTTTAGAATAAATAAGGATATTCTATTTATACATTAAGTTACTTTTTTTAAAGTCTTCTATGGTCGGGACCACCGACCAAACTTTCTTTATGTGATTTGTTATTAAAGATTCCCGATCAGCATCACTGCCGGACTCCAAAGCTTCAGTTAAGTCCATGCAAGCTTGAGCTACATAATCTAAGAAGCTGGACTCCATGCTTATTAGCTTACTAGATTAGGCTATAAAAAATACTAGTTTTACTTCAAGAAAACAAAAAACTGGAAATTTTTGTTTTGTAAAATCTGCCAAAAATAAAATATCAAAATTTGACACATGACAAATGACATCTCCAACAGCTTTATCTTCTTTTATCTTCTTTTTATGGCGCTACGGCTATGTAACCATGGCCATTGTCGAGTTAAGGCGGGAAGACAATTTTCTAGGTCAAATAATTTTAGCAACGTTACAATATTTTGTCAAGTCTAAAGTCTAGTCAAAGTCAAAATAAATCGTCAGTGCAGTCAAAGCGTCAAGTCAGTGAATTTAGCAAAATGGTAGACGCTTTACTAAAATGTATAGTGGAGTTTTGGAAGGATACATAAAAAAGCACGTTTCTTGAAATTGTATCACTTGCCCACACTTCTTTAATATTAAGTAATTAAATAACGAATGTTTAATGGTTGATATTCTACCACTATGACGCATTAAAACCCGAAACAACACAAATTTAGCGAAGAGTTACAAAAACACAATATCATTTTTTCACGTCGACGATGTCAGCTATTGACTCAATGTAAATTCGTAATACTATACCATAAAACTTCGATTTTCGGCCGTAAATAAAATTTTGGTATAAATTTACTTGTATTTTTAATTAAAATTAGTTTAAAAGGGATAACTATAATAATAATAGTTTCATGGAACCTACAAGTCGATGTCTATGTGGTCAAAAACAAAGAGAATATAATCACTATGTTATGGACGGTCAAAAAGTAAAAAAAAAGTGACAACTGACATGTTTACAAAATATTGAAAAGTAATTTTGCTGGAATTTTATTTTGTCTAGAACCTTTTTTTACTACTTGAAAACTTTTGTTTGTTCCGTATTTTTAAATTATGCTAAAATATGGATGCGGTGTTTGATATTTGTTATCTTTCACCAGACGGCAGTAATATTGAACCTGATGATATACCCAAAACAAAGGATAGTGTTTGGATTTTAGGAAAAAAATATAGCGCAGTGCAAGGTAAAACGTGATGAACATTATATTCAGCTATTGTACCAACGATAAAAATAGTAATTGTGCGATGATTTTATATTTTTTCAGATTTAGATAGAATCAGGCGAGACATCACGTCAATAATATGGTGCACCTACAGAAAAGGGTTTGTCCCCATTGGGAACGAGGGCTTGACCTCGGATAAGGGATGGGGATGTATGTTGCGATGCGGGCAGATGGTTCTCGGTGTTGCACTTGTTCGCATTCACCTATCCTCAGATTGGGTATGGACACCAGACACAAGGTACACAATATGTATCTATATTATAACCACAAGTCACAACTTATGCTAATGATTGCTACATTATGAGACAATATTGCAAAAATGTTTATATTGCATGTTGTTTCAGAGATCCAACATATTTAAAAATAGTTCAGAGATTTGAAGAACGAAAACAGGCTCCATATTCAATACATCAAGTGGCTTTGATGGGGGAAAGTGAGGGGAAGGCTGTGGGACAATGGTTTGGACCAAATACAGTTGCACAAGTTCTCAAGTAAGATCCTAAACATTAGTAGTGTTTCTTATCAATATAGGATACTTCCTGCATTGATAATAAATTAAATTCAGGCCAGCTTAGTTAAATGTGGTATTTGCTAAATAAAAATAAATAATGTTTATTTCTGAGTAAATTTGAAACAAATGTTATCAGAATGTCTATATGTTGATCTATCACTGGTTTGAGAACTAGCCATGCGAGAACCAGCGTAAGAAACTCTCACAGGCCCACTTTTTACCAAAAAATTTGAAAAATTAATAAAAAAAAAAATATACAATATAATATAACTAAATATGTACAACAATAAAAAATAGTTACATAATTAATAATTGTAAGTCATAATTATTATCTGTGGAAGTAGCTGTTCTACTCTGAGGATTTGCCATCTTTAGTAAAATCCTTTACCCCCTAGTAGGCTTTGACACACAAACATTCTTTAATAACTCTTTAAAATTTATTTATAGGAAGATTTTTAAAATTTTCTGAATTTTTATTGTAAAGACACTTTGACTTTTGAAAGATTTACTTTACTAAGTCTTAGTCTAAGCTAAGGTTCATAAAAATTTTTGTAATGTTTTAAAATATTTGCATAAAACACGATCTAATCTAACTCGACTAAGACTTGATGTGACACGATGAAAGGTGCATAGTATACATAGCAAACACGCACATTTACAGTACTTACACTATTGAAATATACTGATATTTCAGAATTGATTGAATCACTGACTGTAATGTCATTTAATAAAGATGTACCTTATGATATTTTTCATATGATATGCTATGTATGACTTATGGGAGAACTTAACTCTTTAATTAAATTTTTCAAAATGTGTTTTTGCAGGAAGTTGATAGCTTACGACAAGTGGAGTTCACTTGTTATCCATGTGGCATTGGATAATACAGTTGTTAAAGAAGATATAAGTAAGTATAAACTATTAGTAATTAGTACTTAACTACTGCTAACTGACCTCTGCACAATCATGTGTGCTAATGTATCGAAACTAAACATAATAAATGTTGCATAATTAGCATATAAATATGCACTTCTTCCTTTTATTCATTCATTCATATGAATATATTATAAACAGGAAAGTTACACCCTAAGAAAATTGCTAATTGACTTGATTTTTGGCACAGCCTTAGTTGAAAGAATGAAAAAAATCATGGGAGTTAAGCCAATTATGTATATTTTATCAAATAAAAAATTGTCCATTCCCAATAGCTTTACCTCCTTTCTTGTAACAAATAGAATGACAACTAAATAGCCACAATATATTGTAGTGCTACAATAATACACTCTGGTACATGCATTAATAATTTTTCAGTACAGCAGTGTATAGTGAAAAATGACAGAGGGGACAGCTCTAGCACTCCAAGCAATGTGACATCAGATTGGATGCCGCTGTTGCTGATAGTACCACTGCGGCTGGGCCTCAGTGAAATTAACCCAGTCTATATCAATGGACTTAAGGTAAAATTTAAATTTTGTATTTAATTATTACTGCTTACAGATTTTGTGCCTTGTACTTTGTGCCTTAGCATTCATGAATCTATTATTCAAACTGCCATGCTAATATTATGAATGCAAAAAGTGTCTGTCTATCTGTTACCTCTTAACCCACATACTGATTAAGCTGAAATTCGGTATGGACTTTTTTTAGTTTCGGTGAAGGATATAGTTTCTATGCCGAAATGATTGTATAAAGAATAAGATTTAATGCCCAATAAAAGAGAATGGTGGCTAGCCCAAGAGGAGAATTTTCGATTTACTCGAGCGCGTCAAATTAAGATAATGGCTTAATTTGACGCGCTCGAGTAAATCGAAAATTGGCTTTCGTCATGTCTCTGGTTATCATGGTATAAAAAATCAGATTTTTATGTTAGTGGGCCATGAAAAAGTTATTTTGAGGCACCGAAAATCATCAAAGCATTAGGTCTTATCATCGTCGTATCGTCAAAGTCAGATTAGGAGGTGTTAAAAATACGCCAAAGAATACTTTCACATAAGATTTAAATGTGAGGTAAGCCTGTAATAACATTGAAATACAAAGCCTTATATTTTCGTAACTAAGCTTCCCAGATATTTTATGTCACGCTAGACTAAATGTTTTAGATCTTGTCTTAAATGTTTGATGAAAATATTTTTTTAAATTAATTTTCTATTTTATAAAGGGCTGTAGCGTCTTAAACCATCGCTAAAATAAAAAATGATCTATTATGTTCTGCTCCATTTTACTTAATCTACAAAACGTACTAGGTCTCCACGCCGCTTTAGTTACGACAAAAAAGCACTCTCGTCTAAGAATAACTATTGATTAATTTTAATCTTTAATCTACCAGAATAAGTATTCTTTAATTTTACAATTTTAATTATTCTATAAGAAATTTATAAAATGTTTCTGTGTTTGTAGATGTGTTTCGAGTCTCCACAGTCGATAGGCGTGATCGGCGGCAAGCCAAACCAAGCACTCTATCTTATCGGTTGTGTGGGCGATGAAGTTATATATTTAGATCCGCACACAACACAACGATCTGGACTAGTTGAGGTAGTATACAGAAATAAACTAAAAACAACACTTTTTTGATACATAAAACTTAATTAAAAATCTACTACCCTACACCAAAGATATGCGACGCTCAGGGCGGACGTTAGCCATACCATCGCCCTGGCCAATATTTTTGGCGCCTTCCTTCTTCTTCATCTTTATCTATACATTGTACTACTGTATAGCCATGGCCAGTGTCAACTAAAGGCGGGAAATCAATTTCCTTGTTCCAATAATAGTTTTAGCAACGTTACATAATATCGTCAAGTCTAAAGTCTAGTCAAAGTCAACACAACACAAATATAGCAAGGAAATACAAAACACAACATCATTTTTTGACATCCCGCCAAAGCTCCTCTTCTTATTCAGTTGAAATAGATACGAAAAAAATTTTTGTATGGCGCCCCATTTCACCGGCCGTGGCGCCTAACTAAAGTTCTAACGCCGGTACTAGCTATAATCTTCAAACTAGCATTATACTCGAAGCAATGGCGTTTTTATGGTGTAGAATTTCCCGTACTTTCCGCATTTTAGCTGCGTCTAATGCGCTTCCACTTTAAAAATTAGTTTTTTTATAAATAAAGGGGCAAACGAGCAAACGGGTTACCTGATGGAAAACAACTACCGCCGCCCAAAGACACTAGCCACATAAGAATAGTTTCAGGTGCGTTGCCGGCCGTTAGACATCCTGATCAAATAGGCATCTTACATAGAATAGACTTACATATGTTTCATTTTTGTTTCTAGAATAAGATGACAGATGAGCAGAAGGAAATGGACTACACTTTTCACTGTAAGTTCGCGTCGCGTATTCCGATACTGGCGATGGACCCTTCGGTGGCTGTGGTAAGTTTATAATCTTTATAAGTGGTAAGTTCATACAAAGTACATACCAAACTAAGTTGTAGAGACCACCATGTACACCTGCAATGTAAACATAATATATACGATGTTGGTAAATCTCATGTAAAAAGTAATTGTAAGTTATGTGAATGCATTTAGCAGCACAGCTTTTTAGGGGAATACACAAACTTATTTTACGGGAATACACTACTATTAACTTACTAAAAAAAACTAATATTAAAATACATAAATAAATTAATTATTCAACAGTGTTTCCTGTGCCTGACGAAAAAAGACTTTGTTGAACTTTGCACAAATATCGAGAATAATTTTATGAAAGAAGCTCAGCCTTTATTTGAGATCTGTGAGAAGAGACCTTCGCATTGGGGGCCTGCCACGTCCGACGTTGATTTGCAAAATACCTCATTATTTACAGGTGATCTTCCATGTCTTGTTGAAGTTGTTTGGTAGCTTTTGGGATTATTCGCCACAAAGATACCAACACACAAACCTCTTTATAATATTAGTATGTGGCGGCGTTTGGTAGACCAGTGGCGTAGAGTGGGGGGGGGGGGGTTTAGGTGGCGGCAAAATTTCACAGAAAATAATAAAACAATTTAGGTAAATATTTAACTAACCCATATTTCTAACACAACTATAAATTCGAAACAATTAAAAAAGGAAGGAATGTTTCATGACTTATTCTGTGAATTCCAGAAATTCCATATCGTCGTACGTAATTGCTAATGATGACGGTTCCGGACGAAATTTCTTTAAAATTCGATCGTGTCCGCACTGCGATTTTTATTCGCGCGATTAAGTTTCTGCTACTTAGCTGTAATGTCACATCGCATGCATCGGCAAAAAAAAAATCCTTAAAATATATGAAAAAAAAACGCGTAAATAATATCAGCGTGAAAAAAATAGCTACTTATATTGGTATTTATTATGAAAAACCTAATTGAGGTGGTGGAAAAATTGTCCAAGGGGGCGGCAAAACTGTCCTAGGGGGCAGCAAAATTATCCTCAGCCCCGGGGGCCGATACCCACGCTACGCCACTGGTATAGACATTGCATGAAACTTAATTGTTGTTCATAAGTACTTAGTTCATAATGCGTTTTGGATGATAATAAAAATATTTTTTTCTTCCTAAGAAGACAGATCTAATATACTAGTACTCTAAGAAGACAGATCTAATATACAAGTTTCTTCTAAAGCGGTTTAACTTAAATTTAAACAAATTAACTTAAACAAATTGACACTTATTAGCTTTTTTTTTTTCAGAATTCGAAGATGTTGATCGGCAGTTTGACGATTCCGACGAAGAATTCGAGATCTTGTGAGATTTTTATTTTTTTAACTACAGCATCAATATTGCTGTGTAATATATCACAAAATTTATTATAAAGCGCTTGATTGTTTAGAGACTGTACATAAGATTGTACTGTTTTACCGTAACAATATTGCAACTGTAAGTATATATTATAGAGGTATAAAATAAAGAATGAATATTATATTATCGTTAGCTACAACCCACTTTAGAGGAACGGATTTTCAGTTTTCTCACCAAAGAATTTTTGTATCCAATATAACGATTGTTTTATAGGTAGAAAATTACAAAATATTTGTTTTAATTAGTTCTTTGATGCCTGAATTAGATGTAAATTTATTTACTTTAAGTGCCTTTGAATTATCTTTCGTTATTATAATTTAATCTGTATTTTATCAAAAGACTTAACATTTATTCATTGTCTAAAATAAATCACAAATTCTTATCAAAATAGTTTTTAATAAGAATTCGTGAAGTTTCACAATATAATGCTATTTACTAGTCATATTATGATGGTAATTTTATTTACTCTACGGTCGCGCTTTTTTAAACTGTTACAGTCAAGGCTACAAATTCTATATAAAAGTAAAATATATTTTTAAATTGGTATAAAAATGTTTTATTTTGGATACATATTTCCCAAACTCAGTGGGTATGTTTAGTACTAAACTGCATCTCCCTTATTAATAAGAAAGTCACGCTATAAACATGCCGTACATTTGCCTTCGTCTTTAGTACTACTTTTCTACACAGGGTGTAGCAAAAGTAGGTAGGATAATAGTTTAGGGTTTGTAGATTCTCCGCTAGATGACGACCTAAACAGTACACCATCCTTCACTAGAAACATAGAGAAATAATACCTAGAGTAGCGGATCCTATACAAACTAGCGTGTCCGTAGGTTTTATTTCAGACCTGACC
>JAOTAV010055193.1:0-15575 GCA_026546445.1 Cyclargus thomasi
ATTTCCTTTGTGCATATGCCAATTTGTCTATCCTACCGTAGATATAAACACTTTCTCGGTCGCGATGCTAAGGCGTATATTGCGAGCGATTAAACGTTATAGCCGGGGATCTCCAATAGAGATTCTTTATAGTCTTATATTGGCAGATATGATGATAATTTTATCCCAGACTTAAAATTATCGCAGCATTACAAGCTGCATATTCTCTGATGATACCTAATTAAATTTTCACAAAAACGCACTTTATGGTTTATACTATATATTATAAAAACCAGTTTTATGCATATTGTAATTAATAACAGCAATTCAGCGAATACGCAAATTGAATTGAAATATAATAAACGAAATTAATATTCAAATTAAAGGTGATACAATACAAATGGTAATTTCGCGAATATAACCGACACAGCGAAATACAATGGCCAAATCAGTTGGCGACAATTAAATCAAAGTTTATAACGAGTTGTTCAAACTACGGGGACGAGCTTCTGTGTTCTTCTGGCCACATATACATATTTCTGAACTGTTAATTTGTATTTTTATCTCAATCGAAAGTTATTTATGTAGGTATATGTTTTATTTTTTCTGTAAAATTGAAGCAAATAACGAAAAGTTTATAAATTCGAGTCGACAAGGCGTAAGGCTACTTATTTCAATCTAGCTAATGAGCTAGGGAAACTGTAATCTGTAACGAATAAAAAAAAAAGCAAAAGGCTCTATATTTAGAAAACTATCTTACTTTCAAAAAACATCGGGAGCTAACAGACCAAAACGAATCTATCATAAAAGTTCCTTTGAAGATATTCAGTCGAATAGAAATGGAACCCACTTACGTATCGAATGTTTAGGGATGCGTCCCTAGTCAAAGTGTATGGAGGTTGACGTCAACACCTGTTGTTTATTCATCGGGGAGTCCGGGAAATCGGGATATGTGAATCCCGAAATTCATTTTGTCCGTGAGAGGTTCTATTGTCTATTACACGGAAAGCGCAATGAGTGTGCTTTGACTCTGGGACGTGTTTTCATTTTTAAGTAAGTAGCCCTGTCTGTGTATGTTATTATCATTATGTAAGTATTGCAAACAAATTTTATCTTCTTATTATAAATGTAAGCTGATTGATGAAGCGTTGGTAAACGTACATACCCAGATAATCCATGAGCAAATAACCAATTTGTATAGTGCATACTAACCAATTCAATTAAATTATTCCTATTCAGTCAGTCCGCTTTGAAGTTGGACTTCTAGACTCGAGCGTCTCGATTTAGCTACGTCGTTACCGTAGCTACTGCGAACCTCCTTGAGATTGTTGGTACGTTTTATTGGTTTTCTCATTACTTTAAGACCTTGATTGTAGAGTGAACTAAGAAAATATACGGAGCATTTAGGTATTTAATTATTTCTAGTATACCTTTTATTAATCGTGTTAAACAACTTGCATCCCAAATAAACAAACTACGAAATAGGAAATTGTTAAAACGATGTTTGCGGGAAACAAAGGTAGGGGCCGTTTGACGGCCAGCTCGGAGAGAGAACTGAGGTCACGTCATAATTGTACAAAAGGCTGCGAACATAACTTTTGTCACTAGCCCCCGGGGCATGAACTATGCCTTATGCTGACCAGATCAAACAAAGAGATAAATCGGACCTTTGTTTATAAGGTTTGATTTTGGTTCTACGAGCACGAGAACTTATTTCGTTACGTCGATAAATAATAATACATTGAAGCGAAGAGAAATAAGTAGCAACCGCTGCCCGTTACGTAGTGACGAAAAAAACCTATGCCCTCCTAATTGAATGTTGAAACCCGAAATAAAAGGATCTCCCAACAATAAAGTTCACGAGCCGCGCCGAGTGCAGACTCGTACAGCACAATAATTACACTGAACAAGCTCCAACTCCGGCTTAATTGGATTAAAGCATATAAAAGCGACTAGCGGAGTTAATAAAGGCAGAGGAACGGATTTTTACATGAGCACGAATTAATTGACTCCTTTATTGGGGCGATTTCGGGGGCCTCACTGAAAAACGAACGAAATGTTTTATAATATACAATGAAAATGTTTAAATACATACGTATTAATATTTTTCGGCAATCGGCTTTTAACAAATTTCTAAGTAAATGTTCGCTTCTTGCTTATAAATAATTCAAAGACGCTATCGATAATAAAGATTTAAAAAAGTGATCTATAATTATGAATGCGAAAGTGTTTGTCTTTTTTTTATGCCCTAACAAAGCAACCTGCAATAGGCTTGTTTTTGGCATTAATTCATTTTCTTGATTGGTTTAAAAGATGGGGAGTAAAGAGGCTTGGAAACATCATCATATTCTAATGGAATTTCAACGCGATCGAAGCCGTGTTCAAAAGCTAGTTTACTACTTAAATAACCAACGAAAGTTTGTTTCAAATAATATCAGCCGACGTAATTCATAGACCCTAATCAAATTGTTGAGGTAGCGAATATCTTAGCGAGGAATTTTCAAGCCGCAGTCAGTATTTAAAACGTTCCCGACTAATCCGGGAAATACCTCATTAAGCTGACAAGACAAAATCCTCTTACTTTACCATTAACTCTCATTTTCTGCGTCGCGGCTAATAAGCATTCAATCGGCTTTCATTAAGCCGCAGTAGACGAGGGATATCGATTTTCATTTTCTATAATAAACGTCTGAAAAAGGTTGCTGCGAAAGAAACCCCAGCGTTGCAATCTCTTTGTCCGTGCTGCATCGAATAATAGGGATCGCATCGGAATCTCTTTGAAGCGATAAACCACTACCTCGTTTCTACCGGAAAGTGAATAAGTAAATACGAGCTCATATTTGTAGTTAACGACAAACTAGACTCTGTATTAACAGATTTGCAATGCGAGCCATCTCCGAGTCGACGAGTGCACTCGAGCCCGAGTACCCGCTCAAGTGCTTAGATCGAGTTCAGATTCCAGATTTATCAAATTGTAATCTTAGCTACTTACTGAATTCATGAATAAAGCGGTTTCAATATCAATTACAATATTATATTTTTTTTTGAACTGAAATATGCGATGTTACAAAAGCTGTGTAAATTCTTTCATCTTGACAGCTGGTCCCTGGTTAATCGAGAAGTTGAAAAGAAAACATTCCAGGAAGAAAAATGTTTGTGGTGCGTGAATAGAAAAAATAAAACACATAAAACTTTTCTAAGCTTAGAAAAAGTGAGATAGACTATATACTAAGAAAAACTTTGAAAGATAAAAATATAAATTGAAAACTCATCCTACGAAGCGTCTTTGTCTGCAACTACAGGTTTCTTAAACTCGATCCTCTGGAGAGTTAAGCCAGATGCTAGAGTGCCGCATTCAGCGTTTAATAGGTAGGGCTGATGCCAGCACTGCGATGTTTTTCTACGTTCTCTATTGGTTTCAGGCTTATAAAGGAATTTCTAATAGTAGAAGAATGTATTTGCTCCCATTAATTCGAAGCTTCTTTTTCCAATTCGTTCGTTTTACAAACTAATAAAAGTTGCTCGTTCGTTACGTTAGAGTTTTGTGTTCTAATGAGTATTTACTTTCTTTTTATTGGCTACCCAAGCTCTAACGTAAGTTACTCACACCAGGGTTATATTTTACGTAATATCAGGGGGAGGGTTATATTATACGTAATAACGTAGAAATCGTCTTCGCCCGCTGACGCCGCTCACGTCCATCGCCAAATGGCGCGAAAAATTATGTACTTCGGATTCACTGGAAATTTCCTTCACAAGAATTTCGTAAATCCATTTTTCAGACCATCAAAAATGTTTCTTAAATTTTGTTTTATATTTCAGGTAAATCATTCAATCAAAAATATCTAATAACATCCCTTTAGAGTATTAACTGTACATACTTATAGACGTGTACAAATATTCTTGGAAACGATGCTCTAGTCTCTGCCTTTTAATTCTAATAGGATAGGTCTTAGCGGAACATAAAGGGAATAGCCTACAGAGTCGCAAACGGTTCAGAGCTCGATAAACTAATGGCGAACACACATCTTCGTGTGTATCCGTAACATGGCCGATTTAGTTTGCACAAAGCGCCAATAAATCCAGCGCCAACTTGCTAATCTAGACTAACTCCAGTGCTATCGTATAAATCGTGGGAGTCCCCCGGGGCGGTCGTGTGCCGCCTCCAATTAATATAACTTGGGCTTCATATTTCTGATCGGTGGGGACAAATTGCATAATCCGACGAGCGCTGTAATTTTATGAGGATTTCGACTTGGGCCATTACAGTAGATTCTGCACGTAAATTCTTACTCCAATCCGAAACTCATGAGTAATAAAACCAATTTTATAGTTTGACATGATTTTCTTATTAAAAAAAAAGAATTGAGTACAAACTAAAGCAATAAACTTACTATATTCTATCGTTGTTTTGTGGTAGAGCACTAAAGGGTTTCAAGTTACTCACCTACAAATTGTTTGATAGTCCTCCCGTTTCAAAGGGCTTATGCGCTTTGTCGACTCTTGTTTCGTCAATACCCAAAAAAAATTTACCTAACATAACAACTGTACCATTTTTTTTCAAACTATTTCGAAACGAGCAAAGTTTGAACCTTTTCAATTGTAGCATCGTGTGCTAGGTATCGTGTAATAAGTAGGTCTATTAAAAAGAAAAGCGCAAACGCATGCAGCGAAGTGCCGTTATATAATATAACAAAATGTACATTAGGTATCAACAACACACGGAATATTGAATATGCCACAACAATTAATAAGGACCACACTGCATTTACGTATGTTTCACCGACAATCGTGTTCCGCTTGATATCGGAAACGCATTGCGATAATAGACTTGCTACATTACAATCTATTTACTACATACCGTTATTAATTAAGTTTCTTGGTCTTTCATGTATACGACTTATTAAGATTGTCCTAAGCGTATGACGGCAATAACAATGTCATCATCTAATATGCCAACAACGCCAGATTTTTCACTTCTACAGCATACAACGAGAAGTAATAAACCTTAATAGAAGAGTTAAATCTTTTCATAAGGTTCTAGTGACTTGGACGAAAATAACTATCAATATTCATGAAAAGCCTAGAAAATAGCCACCTTAACCTATTCACAAGTATTGTGATCTAAGGTGCTGCAGGGCTCCTTAAAAAGTAATACTAGAAACAGAATTAATAACGGCTGCAACACTATTAACGTCCATGTTTGTTTTCAGGGCTGTCGCTGACGCCGTTCTTGAAGCACTGGCAGCCGGCAGTGTACGAGCCGGCGCCGGGCGTCCGCAGCCGCCGCTCCACGCTGTCCAGACCACCCTCCCCGGCCTCCCCCTCGCCGCTGAGGTTCCACTTTAGAGCACACAACAGGTAAGTCGATGATGGTGTTACTCCGTGCGCGAGTTTCGATTAATAGGCGAAACAGTGCGAAGTGGCGGCGCTTGTCGCGCCCGACAAGCGTTCTGTGCAACGCAATTATTATGATTAATATGGAACTACGTGAACTAGCTTTCGACAGCAGGTACGAAAAATATCAGCTGTCAGTCAATATTTTCTGACCGACAATCTGCTGTAAAACGCATGCATTGCTATCGCTAGATGCCTAGTCGCCTAAGCCGTCTACATATTTTTATAAAGCTGGCGCGCAAAGTATTACAAATCAAACTACTAGAGATGCAAATATATTTGCATGTATGAGAATATAAACACTGAACCTCTTAATGATTAACTCGTAGCTGTAACTGTTGTAGAGAACCGTCCTAACGTATTTAAATCTTAGAGAATTCTCTGCGAAATTAACAATGAAAACGTCTTCATAATTAATGTAAATACCTCTGGCATACACACGTATATTTAGAGTATTAATGGAAATAGTTTACGAGGAGCTCGCGCGAACCTCAATCTACCCTTTACATGCTCGAGTTGATAAAACCCTTGTCTCCCAGCGTCATAATTGGCATATTGTATCTGTTGATGAAGTCGTGTTACATTGATGGGTATTGTGTGTTCTATATTAGCGATGTCGTTCAGACGTGAACGCGAACGTCAGACGAGCTACAGAGATAAATATTAAATATCTACTTTAGCAGGTACAGCACGTAATACACATTCTTCTTTCTACTCCTTCGTAGATCGTAGGCGGTAGGTTATTGCCAAACACGTTCTTTGTTTTGTTATTTAGATTCTAAAGCTTTAAAATCGAACTATACGACTGTGATATTTTTCGACGAATAGTAGAAAATTACAGCTACAATGTTTGATTCTAGGTTTTTAATTACAATGTAAAAAGTTTGCATTAAAATTAAAGCCTTTTGAATTTTAATTACTTACATTTCCAAGAGAATATATGGGACAACAGAGTGCAGGACTCGGTCCTAGAGCGCGTAGTGCCTTCCTTGTGTTACTTTTAAAATAAAGTGGAGCATTTTAATTTTACACGTGGTGCTGCCTTTATTAAATTTTCCTTAAAAAATTCATCATAAAAATGTTTTAACTTTAGCTAGTAAGAAGGCCATAGTCAATGACACTTGTATAAATATAATGTTCTCGTTGGGACGATAGGGGAATAAATAGAAAGAACAACGACGTACAAGAGACTAATCCATTTGGGAAGGTTTAAGGGACAGTTAGGGCTCGCTGCGGTCCTCCATTCCTTTAATTAAACCTTTCGAATCACTACGATACAGCGCGCCCGTATGTTTCGCTGATTAAAACTAAACTCCCACTGCTCGTTACTTTTAATAAATTGTAAGCATCATTCCATTCTTTGTGACCTTAGTATAAGCTTCATCTGGAGTAGATGAAGAATTTTTATTTAATTCTATTGAAGTTACTCTCCATCCTTTTAATTAAGTCTATGCAAAAAATCAAGTCAATTGTGGTTGCTTTGTTTAAGCGTGAGGCAAGGTGAATTTTCATCACGTGTAAGGATAGAATGGAAAACTGTACGATGCAGATAAGAAACTAAAATGTGTACCTACTCGTACTTTTACAATGAAATTCAATTACGTTTCTTATCAGAAAACGAAGGGTGGGTAAGACCAAGCCCGTGTATTTGCTTATCTGTTTTATTGTAAGGGCAATAAAAAATAGTGAACACGCAATACTTGGCGATGTCAACACGAACCAACTCCTTTGATACATTTAATACTCTAATGTATATGATAAATTTAGAAATGATAAATTTGCATAGGTATATCCTATCCTACAGAAGCTTATGAAATCCTTTACCGTAATTTGCTATTCAAAACCCCAGCTCCGTCTATAACGTATTGAAATAGATGCCCCAAATATCAGACGATCTATTGTATGCTGTGATGCTTTTCAATAAATAATAAGTCTAGCCCAGATAGGAGATAGGCAAATGCAAATATTGTCGACGGTAAAACTATCTCACGAGAGAGCAATCAAACTTATCATCAGTGGGGGCTGCGATCTGTCTTCTGTTTATCGGTCTGGGCTAATGCATAACTCTCATATTGATCGTCAACGGGAACAATGGCTACCTCCGGACATAAATAATGGTACATCACCATAAATTTACGTCGGAATTGTTTGACGTACAATGTATCGGGCGCGTTCCGTAGAATTCGATCGCATAAAAGCTCGGAAACCATTAAGTGACAAAAGCTATTAGTAACAATACAACGTTGTTGCATTAGCCGCGTTACGTTCAGGATTTCAGAACAACGGTTCCCAGTCGTCGGCCGGAGTGCACTGTTTATGTATTTAAAACATTCACTCTACGTCACGCCACTGGTACCGCAATTCGGCACAAATATTTGCTCCATAAAATTATTCAGTCGGGGATGTGACTAAAGCTAAACCCACCCCAAATTACGTGGCATCACAGAGCAATGTCATCAGAGAGCGAGCTAAAACCTCGAGCTACGAGAGTACTCTGAGGAGTGGAATGTAATTGTATTCCATGTGAACGAGACGAAAGACTTCTGTAGGCTGCAGGGTGTCAGGAATTCATGAAGGTTAATCCGTGAGACACGAGCTCCTACCGATGTTTTCTTGACGAGTTGTAAAAATACGAAAGAATTTTACGTCGGCTTTTAGATGATCAACTTTTGCGATTTTTTATTTTCTCTTGCGTACGACTAATTCGAGCCGCAGCGTTAAATATATTTATGGCCGAGTCGAGGACTCGTGTAAGAGCTAAAAATTAATATCAATGATGGCAAGATTTTAAGAAAAATCTCGGGGTTCTCGGAGTCCGAGATGACAGGCTAATCAATGTAATTGAGATAAATTTTTACCTCACTTAGCTTACTCGGGAAATATGAGTTTTTCGAAACAAGGTATAACAAGGTAGAGATAATTTATTGGATTCGTTCCATCATCCCGAGCTAATAAGGAAAGTAAATCCGGTGGCTGTATTAATCATATTACCCGGCCTTCCGGCGGCCAAATAAGTTTCTAACTTTACTCGACTTGTTAATATTTATCCGAGGCGTAGATAAATATAACTTGCGGGACCGCTCTCCGAAATTAATACGAGAGCCAACTTTAATTATTATAGATTTCTCGAGCGAGTCGGTAGCCTAGTAAATTTCCTTCAATTACTTTGCTAATTTTATTACTTGTTTTATATTTAGACGGCCTTTTGTGTAGCCTCAATCGAAAAAGCTAAAGTTTGTTCAATACAAATAGCAGCAGCAATTATTGCACAAATCTTTAACACTTCACTATGTAGCAGATAATACTTTCCATACTATGTCTGTGCCTATAATATTTCTTTCAATTTCGTCTCTGGATGCTTGAAGAAGCAAAAGATACAATGAACATAGAGTTAATTTTATTGAGATAAAAACAAATTTCTACATGAACAATGTTGCTGGTTTCTTTTTAGGTTAATGAATCATATCTCCTAATATCTTAATACAATAAAGTAGTTGGTAATCGTTTGCGCTGGTAGCGGGATCACAGCCGCCGCTAACGCGCGCCGTGATGAGGTTAGGTCGCCTCGCTCTAACTCACTTACAACTTCGTGCTCTGTGCTAGGGGGATTGCTTCCGATTCGCAGATTTATAACGCCCTTACTGCGTCCACGACCAAACAAAAGTTAGGTTCTTAGTGCAACTGGTGAGTAGAAGCTACAAAGTTTTTATGATATTTAAGATGCAGAAGGCCGATGGGATCTATTTTTATTTCTTAAATTTGTTATGGGATAAAAAGGAAAACCCAAGTTCAGTTAGTTCCCTTTTTTTGGCCAATAAAGCCCATCCGGTCTAAATTTTATACAAAATCGTGAAAAACAATTTACTCAATGTCGATAGTTGTATTGTGATTATATAAGATGTCTTCCCTTTTATCAAAGCATTTGAATTGTAAATAAGATTAAAAAGCAAATAAAAGAAAAGTAATATGACAAAGAACATTTATGATCCTTTGTGCTTCTTTGCGACATGTTTTTAAGAGGAAAAGTTTTTAATGACCATGAATTCCAATCTTGGATGACAGAAATAATGTGGACATAATGAAAAGGAACTTTTATCTAGTATCTTTCTTCGGAACGTAAAATAATCAAAAATTTATGTTCGTTTCGAAAATGAACAGTGAAATATAGTGAAAACAAGGTACCAAAGGAAATAGCCAATACGTAGGTGTTAAAACAGTACGGCGCGGTGTAGAGTCGATAAATCAGCTTGTATAACACATGATATACTGGCCACACGTGAACCACCCCACCTACACCTAGGTTTATTCACCGGACTTAAAACTTTAACAGCCCCAGCGGACATTCATTTTTGATAAGATTACCGAGTTTCCCGGAGCCAAACTTCGTCCTATTTTTACGCGAATATCGCAGGTGGATATTACTTTTGAGGATTTTATCGCGCCGTTTAATCGTCGTGCTCCACAAAATAACCAAGAAGTAAACTTCCTTTTAAAGGTCTGGGATTTTTTTTAATGGACCAAAGGTCTTGTGAGTCATCTATCGTGACTATATTTCAGGTTATCGACTTTTAAATGACGCAAAACAATTAGCCGAGGGCAATATCGTCGGTTTTATCTCGTTAACTTCCCACTACGAGTTCACTGAGATCAATTATATGACGAATAGGTAACTGGACTTTGTTTTTCTGTGTTCCAGCAAAACCCACATGTGCCTGGGTGAATGTGCTATGCACTTAATTGTAATGACTAAGATAATTTTTACCAGTTATTACCAAAACGATCTGAGAAAATAACGGCAAAGTTTATGATTTTAATAGGTTTAGGTACTTGTAAGCAATATTTTCCTCCAATAATAATGAACACAAATAAAATAAATTAGGATTGGTCCTTTCTTCTGAAGTTCTACGACAGGACAAGCGCTATCCTGTGTTACCTACAATTTTAATAATGGGAATACGACTGTATATCAATATATGTATATCATAGTCTATCGAATAATATAATAACACAGTAATATAATTTCAGGGACTTCCGTATAGTTCTGCGGCCGGATCCGGCGTCCGTGTTCGCCGACGACGTGCAGTTCCACTCATCCGCCGGACAGCTCGACTACAACAAGGCGCACGTCTACTCCGGCAAGTTGGAAGGTATGATCATTATCCACTTTCCCCCTTATTAATAAAAATATTTAAGCAATGTTTCACTAATCAATGTTCGCTGTCCCTTTCTGGAGTATTGAAAAATTTACACGACAAAAAAAGACAGAGAACCTTGATAGTTAAACATTGCTAAAATATTATTATGAAAAAGAGGGTAAATTTTATGTGTAGACTGTGAACTAGCTGTCCCATGACGACCTAGGGGTATGCAAGCCTATTCTTAGACCTTCTAAATGTGCATACAAAATTTGGTAAAAATCGGTACAGCCGTCCGGCTGTGAAAGGTAACTAACGTTATGACACGAGAATTTTATAAAAAAAATACAGCCTTATAAAGTCTACTTGTCTCTACATCGGGACACCATAAATTGACGTAGACTATTAGACACCCTTTTGTTGATTATATTTGTCATAAGTTCTTAATTCTATGCTGCGTTTCACGTGAAAGAATGTAAAGTTTCAGGTACCAAACCACATTTAAGTAACGTTTATCTTATACAACAGTCAGCTGACCGGCCGTGGGGTTTGGGAGGAGAAGTCGTATATCTTCATTGGCCCCTCATCATTTATTTATTATTCGGCATGGGAGGAAGATGGCCAGGAGGTGTAATAAATTTTATCATATTCAAGATTATCGCTCTTAATGCCAGGGAATTTGTTTACCATTTGCTAGGTGCATTGGTATAACTTAGATTTAACGAGGATCCTTAACATTACCTCAATAGACACTTAAACGGGTCCTTCGTTACAACCACGCTAATATAAACATGTACATACACGTAAAACTCAAACTGGGACCCGATATTTCTCCTTATCAATTATTAAAAAAGTTGAAAAGTAAACAGAAAATTGCGTAACTCGAAACTCATCTAATACCATCAAAAGATTATTGTTGGCTCATAGAGTATTATTATTGTTTGACGAACGCCATGTTTTCAGCTCCCAACTTTAAATTGATCAACTTCCCAACATAAACTTCGCTGATGGCATTCGATTTACGTGCCTATCGGAAAATAAAAAAGGAAAATCTGAGGAATCGCAATTTATAAAATGCCAATAAATATGAACTTCGGCTTAACTTTGTGTTTACGCGAATCAGCGAAGTCGGCACACGTGATTTTAGTTGAAAGTTTTAAACACGTGTGTAAAGTGTAAACTATATTTATCGCAAGACTTCGATACCCGTATACAAGTTACGAGGTACTTTTCCACTGCAAACATTATAAGACCCACTAATATGTAATATTAGTGGGTCTAATAATATGTAATATTAATCCCTCGCATAATTGGAATCAAACTTCACTTAAGGTAAGTTCGTTTGATTCTTAATTATACTTCGGGTCTCAACCGAAGACGATTACATAATTACTTGCAGATGTTCAGAGTAGTGTCGACCATCTATGAAAATAAAAAATAAGTGCAAAATTGACTTAAATTTTATTTCTCCTAAATTTTAACTAAAAGTATCTGCTTAATTACGTACAAAATTGTACTCGTTATTTAAAAGTTAGAAAAAATATATATTTATCGTTTTCTTAACATAAGTATTAATTAAATAAATATAATTTTTCTGAAGTTTTATAAGATTTTTGATTAAGAAATTAAGAAAATATAGAATTAACAAAATCATTATTTTCTGTATTCACAATATTTCTTTGATAATATTTTAGAAAAACATTTGAGGTGTCACTCCAGCCCGCTGCTTTGCGAACCACCTCCAGATTGACGCCCGACCGGTAAGCGGCAGACGTAGACGCCGACCGGGTACTATGTGCTCCAAATATGGAAATATCTATACCGCTGTCCTGTAATAACTTTTTTACCCAGTGTGCTAACGTTTGAGAACCGACCTTTTTATGAGGCTTTCGCAATGCAATAAATAGATTGTCCTCGTGAGGATTACATCGCATATCTCTGGTTTTCTCTAAATAAGTTTCAATAGCCAACGCTGGACAAATACAAGGTTTTTCGCGAATATAAGGCAATCTGATAAGTGGTTGGAAAGCCCCGGGCCTAGATGTTTTTATTAAATCGCTTATTTTAATTAGTATCGCATTGTCCTGAATAGAAATATTATTTAATTTAATAAGACTAATAGTCTGCATTCTTTGAGCGGAAGCTATGGCCAAAAGAGTACAACACTTATGAGACAAAGATGCTAATGAAATATTATCATAAGGATATAATTTAGAAAGATGATTCAGTACAATATTTGTATCCCACGTTGAATCATATTTTGGATGTGGTGGATTTAACCTATAAACACCCTTTAAAAAACGATTAATAGTATCGTTGACCGTAATATTAGAACCTAGAGTAATCGATAATGCAGATCTTAGAGTATTCAATTTGCTATAGCTAGCACCTTCTTGAAATTTTGAAGTTAGGAAGGATATTACCTTAATTGTGGTGGCCTCATATACATCGAAATGTTCATCCATACAGTACACCCACCAGGATTTTAAAGAACTATTGTACTGATTTAACGTATTCTTTGCAAAAGAGGCCATCATTATGTCTATGGATGCTAGAGGTACACCACGTTTGATCATGGACTCCCTGATAATCTGGCTGCCACCAGGATAAGACTCGCATGAAGTGGATGGCAGGTTCTGAAAGGAGAATATAATAAAGACTGATCAGGACCAAAGAAAATTTTTTCTGATATAACGAGCTTAGACCATAAGGGGGACCAGGGCTGGGCTGGCCAGTATGGTATTACAAGGATACCTGTTGCTTTATCTGATATGATTTTTTCGAGAACTCTAGTACTCAAACAGACTGGAGGAAAAGCATAGAAATAGACAGTATTCCAATTAAATGTAAATGAATCAACTATTTCAGAATAGGGATCTATCTTCCATGAAGCGTATCTACTACATTTATAATTTTGGGCGCTTGCAAAGAGATCGAATTCAGGTTCTCCTACAGATTTAACAATTGTTGAAAATATTTGGTCAGAAATTTCCCATTCTGTGTCGATATTCAATCGACGAGATTCGCGATCTGCAATCACATTATCTCGTGATTTGATATAGGATGCAAATATAAATATATTTCTAGCTTCACACCACTGCCAGATTTTTCGTGCAAGGTCATTTAAATGAGGGTGTTGGACGCCACCCATACGGTTTACATATGCAATGGCAGTGGTGTTGTCAATGCGCAATAGAATATTACATCCTCTTAAGTTAGTAGTAAATATTTTTAATCCATAATATACGGCTTTTAACTCAAGTTCGTTTATGTGAAGGGTTAGCTCCGCTTCCGACCAATTACCATTTGCCCTTTTATCACCGCATGCTGCCCCCCAACCAGTACTTGACGCGTCGGTAAAGATTTCAAAAGAATAATCGTTATTTTTTCTAATAGGAGCGTACGACATGTCTATATTATCTCGCCACCACAAAAGATCATCTTTTAAATTTGTTTTCAATTTCATTTGCTTATTATAATTATCTGAATAGCCTAAAGACAGGAACTTTCCTCTTTCGAATAGTTTGGTATACATCCAGCCATAACTTACAGCTGGGCAAGCGGCGGTTAAAAGTCCTACTAATTCTGCAAAGTACCGTATGGAACATTTAGTTTTACCCATAATTTCTGCTATCCTACTTTTAATTTTGTGTTTCTTTTCAGCGGGTAACCTAATTATCATATCTGTGGTATTGAAAATAAAACCTAGAAATTTGCACTCCTGACTAGGAACCATCACACTCTTTTTAGTATTTATGATAAATCCTAATGATTCTAAAGAACTACATGTCACGTTTACATTTAACAAACACTCCGAGTATGATTCCGATAAGCCTAAAAAATCGTCCAAATAATTAACTGACAAGAAACCCGATAAGCGCAAATATTCTAGGATTGGTTTCAATAATTTCGTAAAAATGGAATGGTGCTGTACAAAGACCGAATGGAAGAACATTAAATTCATAAAGTTGTGACCTCCACCGAAACCGCATTTTTTTTCCGGTCATTCTCGTTAATGGCAATTAAAAAATAAGCATCTTTAATATCAATTGTCGACATGAAATAATTTTTATCTAACAACTTAAGCGCAGTCCGGTAGTCCTCCATCTTAAAATGTTCAAGTTATACAAATTTATTGAGTTCCTTTAAGTTTAAAATAAATCGGTGGGTTCCGTTTGGTTTTGGTACAGTAAAAGTAGGAGAAACAAACTGTCCTTCACAAAATATACATGGCGATATGAACTCGGAACGCTCCAATTCACGAACACATTCATCTAATATTTTAATTTGAGAACTTGAGTTACAAGCATTATTTTGAGGTTCAACTAGTTGAATAGGTTCTTTGATAAAAGGAATTTTATATCCTTGTACCCAATCTAAAACAATTGGGTCATCAGTAAGACAATTGGGTCATCAGTAAGTTGTCACTATTTTTCATAAAAATAAGACAACCGACCAGCAACTGGTACTCTTCGTCTAACGTCTCCGCGCGTTGGTGTTCGGCGCACGACGACCGCGAGTTGGCTCCAGGCGGCGGTCCCTCGGCGGCCGGCGTGGTGCAGCGGCGGGGGTCGTCCGCGGCTCCACCACAGATGCTATGCGCGGCGGCGGCGCCCCCCGTAAGTTTAAAGCTCCACGAGATTGTGTCGACGCTGAAGGCTTGTAGGTTGGACGTTGAGCTTTTTGCTTTATCTCAGAACCAGTCTTAGTTATTGCTTTAGCTGTTTTTATGTGTTCAGATAAGGCAGATCCGAACAAATGCTCGTCGATGTTAGTGTCCTTTATGGTATCTCGGATATATTTATTTAGCGTGCTGAGGGCTGCATATCGCCGTAACTGGGACTCTCTGAAATGACTGTCACATATAAGTCTACCTGCATCGCTCATCGATTTTATCATGTCTTGCGGTACATTATCGGATGACAGGGCCCAGTTCAACGCTCGGCCTATTGCTGCAAGACTACTAGCTAATATATTTTGCCTGCTTTGGCCATACAAATCTTTTTTTATATTCACTTCTGATAAGGCAGCTTTGCTTCCAAATTTAGCTTAGGAGCCCTAATG
>JAOTAV010055204.1:0-15575 GCA_026546445.1 Cyclargus thomasi
TACCTGTTGTGTCCTCTTTCTTTTATGTATATTTTCTTGTTACTGATGTGTATGTGCAACAAATAGTAAATAAAAAATAAATAAAATAAAGAAACCGGTATTGGCGATGAGACGACTTGTTTATTAAGGGCACAGAGATAAGTATGACCAGCGTTGAAAGACTATGATACTCATATATTATGTACTGAATATTATGTTGATCAGGTGGGGCGAATTGGTCGGAGCCAGTTGATAAGCCGAGGAACCAGTACAACCCCACCAGAGCTTATTCCGTTGCAGACAGTGACTACTCTTATATGTCCAGGTTTGTTTCAACTCTAAATAGGCTATTTTAATTTTTTTTATTAGTAATTAAAAGACATCCCAAAAAATAGTTACTGTCCTTATGACTCACTGAGTAGTTTATACGCATCGCGGGATATTCGATAACTATTTTAAATATTGCTTTAATGAAAGAAGTTTCATTAGAAAAGTTGTGTTTCATAATTATTAGTTACTATAATTTGGTTTTAAATCAATTTGCTTTTTTTAGTGACTTCGATACGGATTCAGACTTAAATACTGATGGTAGCGATGAAGACACAGACACCAGCGGGTTTAACGGCAAAAATGCTTTCGGTAAGTCTTACGCAGTGGCGTAACTACAAGGTGGCAAGTCGGCAAAATGCCACGGGCCCCCAGCCGAAAGGGGCCCCCGATCAGCCCCCTAGACAAGTGGCAAGCGATTATTTTTTATAATAATCGCTTGACGTGTTTCTGTATTGGATTGACATAGTGGAACGAAAACGAATTTGCCACGGGCCTCGATCGGTATAGTTACGCCACTGGTCTTACGCACGGTCTACTATTTATATTTTCATTATTTCTTGCAGCATAATTGACGGACAAACATCCAAACAAACCTTAACATTTTTAATATTAGTACGATTTGACATAATATGTTTGTAGAGGCTTTCTCGCACGGCTAGTTCTCGAAATTTGGTAGGCACCGTACTTTTAATGTTCAAAAAGTGTATCTAGAATATCTACCTAATAAAATACTTTTTACTTTGACTTTGAAAGATTCCTCAATATTTGAAATCAGATTTTTAAAAAATACTTTTCCCATGACTCTAATTTTGGCACTTGTAGAACAACAAGTTCGAAACCAAATATATTTTTTCTATAGCAATACAAATGGCTATCATACCATAGTTAAAACACTTATAAAAATTTTTTTAGCGATGGGCGTGCGGATAGAATACAAAACGGCGCACGAGGCCGAGGCGGTGGACATAGAGAGACGCAAGCCGGTCGCGCCCGCACCGCAACCGGACGCCGCGGACGACGCCCTTGACGTCGCCGTGTTCAAGGCCGTGTTAAGAGAGGGCGTGCCGCCGGATGAAGTAGGTTATACACATACGCAACCTTTGAACTTTTACGAAATTTGTTATACAGATAATACGGAGACATATATTTATTTTATTTTGGTAACCAAATATAATAATTTAATAATCATTTTCAGCACATCAAAAAATTTAAAAACTCGGTAGCGCAACACAAAAAGGATATAACACAAAACAATTTAATAACGACAGATGAGCCTGTTAAAAATTTACTACCAGATGTCCCTCAGAATGAAAAGCAGAAACTAGACAAAAATAAAATTAATAACACACAAAAAATAAATAAGAAAGGAAGTGAAAAAAACGGTCCTGAGAAAGTTGTACAAGATGCCAACAGTGAGATAGATATAAAAACCAATGATAATGAAATCATTAAAGATGAACAACAAAAAGTGGACTTAGACACAATTAGTACAAAAGAGACAAACACTAATGAAGCAAGTGAAACAGAGACACCACATGAAAAAGCAATCAACGGAGAAGATTCGAATAAAGGACTAAAAACAAATTACTCTTCTATGAAATCTGACAAAATGCTGGAAGAAATATTCCCGTATAAAGGTATAAATGTCTATGAAAACATATCATTAGAAGAAATAGAAAAGAACAAAAGAATTCTGCTAGATGAATTAAAAAAATCACTGCCAGAAGACGAAATAAAGAAGATGAACTGTTTTTCAATGAAAGACATAAATATAGACGCACGTGATTATGTCAATGAAAAAGTTGAAAACGTTGGATTCGATTCTATCGAGAAATATCAAGAGATGGTCAATTCGTGGAAGGATCAACACGAATACAAGCCGTATTATTTAGACGGGAAGGGTCAAAATGGGAAAGAGTTTGACTTCGATTTCCAACCGGATTTAGAAGGTCATCCTGGACCCAGCCCAAGCGTTATATTGCAGGTGGTTTATTTTATTATAATTAATTTAATAACAGCTAAGCAAACGTAGCAATGTAGAAAAAATATTTTTATTAAAAATCTGAATAAATACTATCGGAGCAGTTGATCCATAGATGTTGGACCAACGTAGTTTGGTTGCGTTATGTCAAAGCCAGCCGATATATCACATCTGACATTGAATTGACAGAACCTGATACACATAGTGCAGATATTTTGGACAAATAATTTGAAATAGTTACCACTTATCAGTTACCGTCCCTAAAGTAAACGCCTGTTTTAATAAATATTTAAACTTTAGATTGTGGTTTTTCTTTATTTTTAAGGTGTAGTTATTAGCTATTACAAGTAAAAATAATTATCTGTTAATAACTTTTCCAGGCTCTGACGATGTCCAACGCCAATGACGGCATCAACTTGGAGCGACTGGAGACGATAGGCGACAGTTTCCTGAAATTCGCCATCACAGCGTACCTCTACTGCGCGCATCCCGCCGTGCACGAGGGAAAACTGTCGCATATGCGGAGCAAACAGGTACATTGTTCAACTCAGTTGTGCGCGCGGTCTATGTGTATGTGCGCTCATGAATACACAACTTTCATTCGTGTGATAGTGACGCTGCAGGTGTTGTCCGAATAAGAAAATGCTTACCCACACATAGATGCGCGCGCACAACCAAGTGGAACTATTATGTTATTTAACAAATAAGGTAGCAAATACAAACGGATCACCTGATCAGAAGCGACCGCGTTCACGCGCGCAACATTAAAATTACAAGCTTTTTGAAGTTTGCCACTATCACGTTTCTGAGCTGTGCCCACGGACGAAGAAATATCACGGCTTAGCGGTCCGGTACAACGTTTTTGCAGTATATTATGTTTACATTGATACGAAGTTGTAAGCTAACCTATTTGATGTCAGGTATCGAACCTGAACCTCTACCGCCTGGGGCGCAACAAGCGTCTCGGCGCGCGCATGATCGCGTCCAAGTTCGAGCCGCACGACAACTGGCTTCCCCCCTGCCACCGCCCACCGCCCACGCTGCACGCCACGGTAATACACTAATACATACACGTGACCAACAAAGAAGACTATACTCGACTTTGTTATAATTTAAACATTTTAAAAACTCACGAAACAAAGTACTATCAGAGAAGTTAATACATACAAAAGATCACGGCTTCTATGAAATGGACATATTAAGACTAAATGATGTAAGTCTGCTAACTGGCTTTGTAACTATTTATTTGATGGTTCATTTGCGAACATTCGGTACTCTTCCCTACTTAGATTTCCCGCAACTTTTAAACCGCTGAACCGATTTTTATCAAACTTGTCTACGACTCTACGACCAGACTTATCTCAGGCCACATGCTACAGACAGTTTAACTCAGTTGTGCGCGCGGCCCTACGTGTGGATGCGCTTGTTAACATACAACTTTTATTCGTGTTATGTGGATAATGCCTAAGGCGTCACTGTGCACAAGTGCGTGCACACGTAGGGCCGCGCGCACAACTGAGCAAAACTATCTATAAAAACGTGTAATCTTTATTTTTCGCTTACAGTCTGACCCGAAGGAGTCAGCGGCGACAGCAGACGCGCCCCACGACAGCTCCGGCTGCTTCATCCCATACAACTTGATAACACAACACAGCATACCAGGTTTGTTTAATTAATCGAATAGTACAAAAACAGACATAATATGACTTCCAGAAAAGGAAGCAGCTCAATCCACACTAATTGCGTAAATGCGATATTGAATATGTTTGTTACCTTTTCAAGTCCAAGCTATTGAACTGATTGTTTTGAAATTTGGTATACAGATACTTTGAGTACCGAGTAAGGATGTGGGATGGGATACTTTTTGTTCCTGAGAAATGTACAGTTCCCGAGCGATAACAATTAGTCGCTTATTATCGCCAGCAGTATTTCCGGACCAATACGACCTGCAAACCTTGAAGAAGAAAGCGTCTTTATTCAAAAATGGCCGGCAACGTACTTTCAACTTGTCTGATGCTGCGAGTGTCCTTAGGCGACGGTAGTTGCTTTTCATCTGCTGACGCGTTTGCTCATTTGTTCCCTATTAAAAAATTTGAAGTAAGTATTTTGTGTTGCAGATAAATCGATAGCTGACTGCGTGGAAGCCCTCATAGGGGCGTATCTGTTAGAGTGCGGGCCGCGCGGCGCTCTTCTGTTCATGTCGTGGCTGGGCATACGCGTGCTGCCGCAGCATCTACTGCCGCTGCCGGTAGACCACCCGCACGTGGTGCGGGAGACGCGACAGCAGCCCGACAGACAGGTAAGGTATACGCGTGCTGCCGCTGCCGGCAGACCACCCGCACGTGTTGCGGGGGACGCGACAGCAGCCCGACAGGCGAGCTATACGCGTGCTGCCGCAGCATCTACTGCCGCTGCCGACAAACCACAGACCACTCGCACGTGCTGCCGCAGCACCTACTGCCGCTGCCGGCAGACCACCCGCACGTACTGCGGGAGACGCGACAGCAGCCCGATAGACAGATGAGTTGGCACCCTTAGCCCAATTAGGGAGCAATATATATAGTCGTCACACGAATGCAATGTTTTAAATTAAAAACTGATTAGCCAGATGGACTAGGTAAGTTGTTAGTGAGTTCGCAGTATTTAAGTCCCTTCATTTACACGTTACAGCCAACACCTCCACAACCCGCCCCTGTACCCGAAGCACCGGAAGCCTCCGACTCGGAGTGGTCTGATGGCGGAGAGAGCGGTGAGGCGGGAGGCGAGGGGGAGCTACCTCGTGACTGGAGCTGGCCCGGCCGTGCCGTCGGCTCGCTGAGGCCGTACAGAGACGCTGACGGACGGTGGGTGCAGGTATGTTATTGGACGTTAAAACAAAATCAACTCTAGTCGCCACAGCGTCTATGGATGTTTTGTTACGGATAGATCAACTTAGAATAAACAGAAGGTTCACCCAAATGGTAAAAACGAGGTCCAGGGTATTACATACTAAGATATCATTGTCTGTCCGTCTCCCTGTTGCCACTTTAACAAATACTTAAAATATGTATATAGATGTGGCTATTGGTCGCCTACATCGCACTATTGCGTTTTCATAAAAGCGTTTTCCCAATTTTTAAAAACACGTTGAAACAGTTGAATATAGAAATGCTTGTTGTTTTGCTTTGCCGGGATGTAATAAATGATATAACCTTGATTCATTACAGCCAATATTCGGTGCGTTGAAAGCTCCGCCTTCGCCGCTGCTTCGATATATTGACAACCCCGAGGGAGAGCTGGAACAGATGCTGTCGGGTAAGAGGTTTTTTTTTAAGAGATTGGTTACATTCAAATTAAAAATTACTGTTTAACATACGAGTCAAATATTTCATGTGGTTGTCACGTGACTGTTTCTGTCTTAATTGAGTATAAACAGATATGCGATTCATAATTTGTTGTATATTTATCTTATTTAATCAGGTTACCGTTAAGTCACACATTCCCTACGCAAACGCCACTCGAAAAAAAGCTGAGTTTTGTATCTTTTATCTCACCACGTGACTGCCACACTATTGCACCACGTGACGATCACATGCGCCCACCACGTGACATCCACGTGTATCAAACGCCCACCACGTGACTTTCATATGTGTCCACCACCTCGTGACAGGTTACGAGGCGCTGGAGGAGGTGCTGCGGTACCGGTTCCGTGACCGCGCGCTGCTGCTGCAGGCACTGACGCACGCGTCGCACGCCCCCAACCGCCTGACCGACTGCTACCAGAGGCTCGAGTTCCTGGGTGACGCTATATTGGGTTAGTTTAATATTTTTAAGTCCGGCCGCACATTATCTGAATTTCCGAACAGAAAATTCTGACGCAGCTGTCAAATGCTACGGAAACCAATCAGAACTTTCGGTTAGTATGCGGAGTCTACAACAAAACATATGAACAGAGGGCCTTCCGCCGAGGAGTCCGAATTTTTCTGATCAGGAAGTCGGATAATGTGGGGGCGGACTAGCTCAAGCCTTGATATCATCAGAAATGATACAAGTTACGCGATAGGAAAAGAGCAGTTGTCGGTAAATATAATATTAGGCATTTAACGTTGCGCGGTCGGAATTTGAAGTTCATAGTGGCATCGTGAGTCGTACTTTCTTTGAATGGTTTTCTGTTCTTGTACTAATATACTCGTATTGTATGCTGAGCAAAGAGAAAACTTCCAGTTCTTTTCAGCACAGTTTTACGACTAACTGTTCTTAAGAAAATATCATCTGACGATTAAACCATTTTTACTATAATTTTCCTCGTGTATAGTTTTTAAATTATGTTTTATAGATTACCTTATTTTACATATATTTGTATGTTTCCAGATTACCTAATAACCCGTCATCTATTCTGTGACGGTCGGCGACACTCACCGGGCGCGCTCACCGATCTTCGCTCGGCGCTTGTCAATAACACTATATTCGCTACGCTCGCCGCGAGACACGGCTTCCATAAGTACGTGTACGCACACTAAACGCGCATTTTATGTACACGCTCGCATATAAATACTAATGCGTACTTAGAAACGCATTTTGCATATGCAGTACGCACATAAGTACGTATACGCATACAGTTACGCTTATTACGTATACTGTACGTACATATACGTACTTATAGGCACGCTTTTTGGAAAACATGACTTATATTTATATAATAGATTTGCAAATATTTACATTTTTACCTATTATAAAATAGTTAAATTGTTACTGATTTAATGTTTGATGTACGCTCTAGATATTTCCGTCACATGTCGCCCGGGCTGAACGAGGTGCTCACGAAGTACGTGCGGATACAAGAGGAGAACGGACATTCTATTAGCGAAGAGGTATGTATATGACTTTCAACCGTGTTAAGATCCAATATGTTCTGCCCGCATAAGGAGAAACTTCATGGGAATTATACATTTAAGATCGGTTCAAGAGAATAGCTGACACAATATGCGAAAAATTAAGTTTGTAGCTTTGCTATTTTGACCACGTTTTGCTGTACTATTATTATTATAGAAACCCTTCGATCAAATATTATTAAGATTCACAATTGTCGTCAAAAAAGTGGCACCGGCAACCGCGCTTATAAGGCGCTATTCTGCTCTGAGACCGCGATTTGAACTTTCGAATGATTGTGAGCTTTAACTAATCAAGTTACGATTTATTTTTCAATAAACTTAATTTTGATTTAAATTGTTTTGTAACAGATAGGTGCCATTATTTTATTCAATTTTGAATGGATGTGAACATCTTATTAATATTCGATCGAAGCAGACACCTATTCTGAAATGACATAATATAGAGTGAGCCGTTGACAACCCAAGTTGAAGATATACAATAGGCTGGGTGCTATGAGTCCCCTATACGGGGAAACTATACAGTGTTCGCTGTAAAAGTGAAATTTTTAGCCGTATCTTAGTTTTCTTTCGGCGTTGCTTTCTTTACTTTATTAGATCTTAGACTATTTTTGTATACTTTTCAGCATTACTTGATACAAGAGGACGAGTTAGAACAGGCAGAGGACGTGGAAGTTCCGAAGGCGTTGGGTGACTTGTTCGAGTCAGTCGCTGGAGCTATCTTTTTGGATTCTGGTGGGAACTTCACTTTTATTTTTAGCTAGCATTTTCCCGATAATTTTCCTAAGTAGATGTAAATAAAATATTCCATAATCTAAGTCGGCTTACCTCATATATGGACGGCAATACGCAATACCATGTTAACCCACAAGTCAGACATTTTGAGAAAAACTATGCTAAATTTAAGATAATCTATGTCACATCGAGAGCCCTCACGTTTTTTCAAATTATATTTTGTTAAACGAAATATTTTGTGGCACCTAACACTTCTCTGAAAAACGTTCATTATCGAGAAGAGATTTCAGCTAGGTACATAACTCGGTTTTCGATTTTTTGTGGGTTAACATGATATTGCATATTGGCGTCCATATATGAATCAAAATAGATATTTCATAAATAAATCATACCTTAAATAAAGTTCGAATAAAATTTTTACATACAATATCTTTTAAGATATATATTTTTGTGTCAGTATCTTTGTCAATAAACTTTTTCTGAGTCCCAAACGACTGTATCGATTTTGATGAAATTTTTTGGTTGTTTAAGGGGATTTGAGAATGGTTTAGTTTTAAGAAAAGTGTCAGCGCCCTGGATGAGAATTTTGGCGCCCCCTAACTTAAATTGTAAGACACATGTCGTGTCCAGGTATGTCACTCGGTGCGGTGTGGCGGTCGTACGGCGCGCTCATGGGCGCCGAGCTGGAGGCGTTCTCCGCCGCGGCACCCAAGTCGCCCGTCAGGGAGCTGCTCGAAGCTGAGCCCGACACTGCTAAGTTCGGGTAAGTGTCATAATGTAACGTTACCGGTTATGTCATCAGATAAGTTGATTCATAGCAAAATTAGAGGTCAGAGGAATTTGATCAAACTATGTCAATACTCGATCCCAATTCCCAGCCGATCACGACTTGCATGAAATTGAAATGTTCCGACCAAATGACGTAGGGCCGTAAACTAGCTATGAATCAATTTCTTCGATGGTGCATTCATAATAACCTGTGGTTCTCACTCAAGTAGGTTCATGCATACTACCCATACTATTATTATAAGAGAGGAAATGTGTATCTTTGTCCTTTCTTCACGTTCTAACGAAGCAACACTTTATTATAGACTTAGTTGAAGGGATCGAGAGTAACATAGGCTTCTTTTGGTGTCGGAAAAATGTCGTGTAACCGAAGGAATTTCCACGCGAGCGAAGCCACAAAAGCTATTTTTCGACACTTTACTATATAACCAACGTCTTCATCGTCTAACGGTACTGTGCTGAGCTCTTGACTCTGAAGACGTGGGTTTGGTTTCTTGCGTTGTAAACATGTCGCCGGTTATGTATTAAAGTGTCATAATTCATAATTGGCAATTTTACAGGATCGACGACCAATCAGCCATTTGTTGACATACCAATATAGGCTTTATTTACATATAATATCGATAATAAGATAAAAAAAAGGAATACGTCTGGTGTAAGAGTTCGAGGCACAAGATCACTATCACCAAGTCACTTTTCAATAAAGTTAGACAAATCGTCCGTTTAACACTGAGATAACACTTATAGCTGTATAATGCACTGTGCAAAGTCCTTTTACTCACTATTTAACATAGTTACACCCGTAACTATTTATATTTTTAAAGAATTTAAACCACGGAGCTCTGTAGTATTGAAGCCGGGGGATGGACATGTCAAAAGTCGGTCCTGCGCCTGATCTCTCGCCAGTCGTGTCGGTCATACTGCGTCATACTGCGCGCACACTTGGGCACTATAAAATTACACCTGAGTAACAGGCCTTGTTTCTATGAAATCGGCCACTGCAACCAAAACCGGCGTGGGATTTACTATTATATAAAAATAAGTAGAATTTTCCTTCTTGACAAACTTCCTCCTACGCACGAACCGATTTCGACAGTTTTGCACTCGTTAGAAAGGACTCGGTCTCTGTAAGGTTTATAGTTAAGAAAATTCTGGGAAAATATTAGAAGAAATGCGGAAAAGCATTTTACACATATAACGCCATTTCTGATACCTGGCATGCACTACAACAGCGCGTGAAAGCTTCTCATTGTACACTGCTCAATTAATTTCTCATATTAGAGTTTAAAAAGTTTATTGCGGGTTATGTTAAATTGTCACTAGGTGTAATTGGCATTTAATTTTTTTTTGTAGAAAATAACAATTGTCATCTTTGTTACCACGCGGACGGATTCGCGGGCAACAGCTAGTTATTTAGGTAACCTTTTTTTTTGCAGTAAACCGGAGCGTCTGGCGGACGGGCGGCGCGTGCGAGTCTGCGTGGAGGTGTTCGGCCGCGGCGCGTTCAAGGGCGTCGGCCGCAACTACCGCATCGCTAAGGGCACGGCCGCACGGTGCGCGCTGAGACACCTCAAGCGACGACATTAGGACCTATACATATGTTGCGTTAACTCATATTGGCGGTATGGTTCATTAACCGTCTGTCAAAAAATTTTTCATTCCCATACAAAACGCGATTGTCAATGAAGTGTAGTGTTGTCACTTCGTTGTTGTCAATCTCAATATACGAAATAGAAATTTGACACAGGGTTAATAAACCATACGGCTCAACTCACACCGAAAGAGCGGCGAAGGGCAACGAAGCGAAACGCAGTTTCAGTGCGATATAAATTTGAACTTTATTTTCGTTACTATAATACTTATTATCGACCATCGCGGGGTGGGCTCGAGAAGGCGCGCGGATTCCCGCGACTGCTCGAGAAGTCGCTGGACTCAGCGCTTCGTTGCCCGTCGCCGCTCTTTCGATGTGAGTTGAGCCTATTGCCAAACTTGAGCGAATGCATAAAAGGGGTCTCCAATTTTGCATGCGGGTTCTGCTTATAACGGAGGTAGCACTGAGACGAGATTTTGTAAAATTTAATTCTTAAGGGAGGTTTTAGGCGTTGAAAGAAAAGTGTATGAAAATACTTTTTAACGCGAGCAAATCTGTAGAAAAAAAACTCGCACGATATAAAGTTGTACACAATACACATTATACGAGTAGAATAGACAAACTGACTTAATAAACTGTGAATATATGTACAGTGAAAGGCATTGCCGCATTGTGTACGCAAAATTCGACCTGCGACTAAGAACTTACGTGCGTGCGTAGGCCACGCCCCCTTCGTAAATATAATGCAAATATTGCATATTGATGGGCATTCGGCAAGCATGCCTTTTAACATAAGACGCGCTAACTGCACAACTAAGGATATATTTTATATTGCAAAAGGTTGTGATTAAGAAAAGAACATCATCCCCTTTGTAAAAGCACATCTATCAGAACCGCACGAGCCGAACGCAACGAACGAAACTAATTTTAGAATTCAATGTAAGAGTAATATATTATAAAATACGTAATTTATTACTCTTGCGAATTAAGCACCAGGCTCGAAATATAAGTTCCCCCCCCCCCCTTGCTTCCCCGCGCGGCACCCACGTTTGTAATGGTCTGGTTTACACGTATTAAGTAGTTACTTATTACTAAATTTGTAACTTAATTTTAAGTCATTTAACTTACCACTTGCTACTAAATTTTATGTTTACATGAAGTTCATGACTTAAAATTAAGATAAAATTTAGTTACCTACTTACAAACTTAATTCTTGTCAACCAGACATAAGTCGCGTCCGATAATTTGTTTCGAGCTTTATAAATAAAACATGTCAAAAACACTCCATGAAATTAGCAAGAGTCTGGGGTCGCGGGTAAGACTCCCACCGACGGAACAAAACGTTTTTTTTTTTATATACCTGGGTTATGGATTTGAACATTGGATATGTATTCGATATATTATGTATGTAATAAAAAGTAATATATTTGATTTTTATTATCTCATACCCGTAATCAAGTCCCACAAATGATTAGCACGGGGCCAGTCTGAGGTTATGCGCATCGCATCTCAGTCTACAGATATTATTTAACAAATACACATATACTTGTAAACTATTTGACTTGTAATAATGTATACAAAATTGTTCTTAGTGGTAAAGTGTGGTCTCCGAGCACAGAGAATTTTGTATATTGATGTATCTAACTATAAATATTTCTTTAATTTGCACAAAAGTATTATATTTCTATTGAAACTGGACAGGCCAAAGGCGCAATAGCAATTAGCAATAGTTTTTTCTATGTGCTCTGCTACCACACTTAAGAAATTTGTATATTCTGAATAATGTATGCCGAATTTTATTAAATTTTGTATCAAAGTACAAAAATGTTTGTTTTATTGTTCCTAGAATGTTCAAAGAGTAAAGAGATTGATGTCAACTGTCAAATGAGTAAAAAAATTAGAATAAGAAACGAAATACGAAAAATATTTTTTATTCACAAAAATCTATTTTATCTCTTAAATGAACACAGTAAATTAAAAATGCAAAAATATTTCAATGTGTACAGTTTCTACTATACACATTGAAATATTTTAGCATTTTTAATTTTATACATAAAAAAATTCATTCTGTGCGTCATGTGCATAATTCATAAATATCAAAAATTTTCAAAGAAGAAGAAATCGTTTATTACTTAATGAAAGACGACAAAATTTATTGAGTTGATTTTATAAGTGCATTTGAGAGGTTTTACAAAGGAATAATGGGTTTTGAAAATTATAAACACAAAATACACTGTTCTGCTCAAAAAGCTCAAAAACCACAAGTCGAATCACAAAACTTCAGTGTCATTATTTCAGATTTGTTAAAAATATTTTGACTATCATTGTCATTTCCACCACAATAAAATGCAATGTTTTACTGTGTGTTAATCCATCAATGCGTACAAATAAAAAACATGTACTTTCAGTAAAATAAAAGAAGAAAATAAGTGGAAGAAGCAGATAACTTACACTTTAAAAACCCGAAAAATTATTTGAAATTAAAATAATGTGGGTTTGATGTATAGCTAGATACACTAGATAATGAAACAGGTAAGTTACAGGGTTTTGTCAAAATTTGGTGGTAAAAAAATTGTATATTCTCAAAGGTTGCAAAATGTTAGTTATCCGCTTCTTCCACTTATGTCTTCATTTGTTAACAGCTTCTCACCTAATCAGGCTGAACTATAAATAGATATACAAATTATTTAATGAAAATTGTATATCATAAATAATATTCTGTATTTGTATACCAGTTTGTTATTCTGTCAAATCTAGGCTGTTCACACAACGCCGCCACCATCAATGAGATTATTTCGGCCCGATAAAATGCCACTGTAAAAAATGTTGACAACTTATGTGTGCACAATATATTTATTATTATTATAACATATTTATTATTATTATTATTATTACTGTATAACAGATTTCGAGAATCTAAAGAAAGATATCAAATTGCTGGTCAAGATATTGATCTTCAAAGGAGGTAAAGAAAAAAATCCAATACTACAAAAGGCAAAAATATTTGACTCATGCGTTCTTCAAGTGCTAACTTATGGATGCCAAACTTGGGACACGACTGAAAGGAACAACCATAAATTAAAAGTGTGTCAACATGGTATAGAAAGGAGTATTGGTCCAAAATAATCTCATTCTCATTCATCTCATTGACATTGATGGCTTTTTTTTACTGTCCCATTTTAAGTTAATGAGCTAAACTATTCTGTGTGCACTATCTTCTCTCATTCATCATTTGTTCCCAGTTCTTAGCTACGGTGCAATACAGTTTCATTGCTGCTTGGGCATCTTCCACAGAGCTGTGTTCTCCAGACTGTATGCTTATACCAAGAACTTCTTTTGCCAAAAGTTTCAGAGATGGAGAACCACCTTTTGCTATCTGAAAACAGTTGTTAAAATCTTTAAATATCAAAATAAACTAGTTAACTATCATACTGCCTAAAATAACTTAAAATCATTAAATAAACTATAAATATTAAACTTCAATTTAAAAAAATACTTCATATTGTGAAGCTCGAGCTTTTCTTTAATCAGTAAAACATTCATCAAACTCAATTTTTACTTGCACTGTTTTCAATATATTTACTGTAATTTATGACAATTTTATAAACAATACACAACTGGTTTCTTAATACATTATCATAGGTGTATATGTATTTTTAAACTGGTTGTGTATTGTTTATAAAATTGTTTGAACATGAATTTTCACCAAGAACCAACAGTACAATCAATTACATCATTGAAAATTCTTAAAAAGCTAATTGACACATCAGACAGTAGACATAGTCAACTTACTTTTCTAAATGGTTTATATTTTGATGTGTCTCTTATTTTCCTTTTAGGGTGTGATAAAAATAACACATTCAAATCATTCTTTATAGAATGCCCAACGAGAACTCGTCCTTTCAATATTTCTGCTACTTCCCTCTGAACAACTGAGAATTCTTCAGCATGAAGTAAATCTTCTCTCCGGATACCGCTCACTGGGGTTCGATAATCTATGACTTCTTCCCGCGGTTTCACAAATTTGTCATATATACAATCACCAAATTTGTTTACTAATGAAATGCGGGCTAACATATGATCTCTACCTTCATAACCTATACCCACCATTTCACAGTCTATTGCAATGAACTTTGTGAGAACATTTTTTTTAGAACCTTTATGGTTATCTTCAGGTTGACTTATACTATTCAGTTTAACTTCTGCGTGTTCTAGATTATTTTCAGTTTCGGTGTTTATGTCTAGTGTTTTCAATTGTTCTTGAACTGAACTTGACATCTCAGCGTGCTTCTTTTGCTTTCTAGCACGCCGAAATGTTCCGGTGTAGTTAATTTGTTTTTCTACTTCTTTAACTTTCTCGTTTGTATTGTTATTCATTAATTTAGGATCAGAAAGTAGCTGCAGCCAATTTGCATCGATATAATTCCTCTTTGCAGTTGTTTGGTTACTAATTTCTTTGTTGTTCCGCTTCCGAGTTTTAGTTGTTTCGTACATATTTACATGAAAAATAGCCACTAGTGCTACTCTTGTCACACTATGTATGCAATTGAGCACAAGATAAAAGAGATTTAACAAGAAATCTACGATAGATAGCAGATACCTAACTTGCATTTCTGCATTTTTTTAAATGAATCATATACTTTATTCTGTGTAATGAATGATTTATTAGTGATGTGTCACCTCGATTTACCAACTCGAGTTAGCTCGAGTTGGGCTTAGCTCGGGTTAACTCGAGATGAATTCTCTCTGACTCGGATTCGAAATTCTGAATACTCCCGCGCTAGCGCGTCGTCGGAATGACACTGACATGACGCGAAGTGAGCCGATCATAACAAAACATAACGATATTAATTAATATTAATAACTTACTATATTTATATTACGAAAATTTAATCCAAAATTCATAAAATCATGATAAATAAATTCGTCTTTTATTTAAATTCTACTTACTTTCATTAATTATAATAGTCGCCATAAATATTTATGCTTAATCTGTTCTGATTTTTAAAAACTGTTATGAAACTGAGTCTTTAAATAAAAAAAACCGTACAAACGAAAGAAATCATTTACTCAGTTTCATCGAGTTAACTCGAGTTACTTAACTCGGGTTAAACTCGAGTTACGTTAATTTCAACTGGTGTTAACTCGAGTTGTGTTTATCTCGAGTTCGCACATCACTATGATTTATGAATGATAAATCTTCTTCTACTTTTTTATTTTTTTTTATATATTTATTTATATGGCGCTTGGCTAAAACCATGGCCAGTGTCAAGTAAAGGCGGGAAATCAATTTTCTTGTTCCAAT
>JAOTAV010055215.1:0-15574 GCA_026546445.1 Cyclargus thomasi
TTTTGAAAAATGCTACCATTCCATTAGTATTTTCTTAAGACGTTGTCACGTTCAACTATCATCTGTAAACCGACTTTACAGACAACCGATTTTTGTTTATTGAAACAATTTTGTGTATTCAATTAGACTTCAGAGTTCCGAGATTAAGGCTTGTATATGCGCCAACGGCCTTGACCATACATTCTGAGTTTCTAACCTCTCCCCCGCTAGCAGAAAATAATTATATGTTATTTATTATTGTATTGTATAAAAAATTGTTCATCTTAACCGACTAGTTTCGTAATTTACGTAATTTGTTTCAAAAATGTCCACGATACATTTTTTGTCTGATGAACTATAAGCGCAGGGAAAAATTCGTCGCTAGAAGTTAAAATATGATAATCATTCTATAAAATATATTTTTGGGTAATATGCTAAACGTTTTAACATATTTATTAGAAGTTCCTGGCCGCGTACAGGCCTTAACAACTCAATCTTGCAGGACAACAGACAGTCCTCGTCAGGTCTACTACAATTTGCGCATCTTAATAGGTAAATATCATTTAGGTGTGCGTGTGTTTCAAAACAGCAGGACAACTTCTGTCGGGTCAACTAGTTACTGTGTAAGTATCGTTGTAATTGCTAAAAAGTTGATCCAGATTAAAGCAAATTAGCCATTACTGTTGCTCACTCTACAGGTACTTGAATAAATTTAAACGTTTTGTTCTAATTCGCAAACAAAAGGTGTTCGGGTGCTTAATAATTCATTTAACCTGCAAATTGCGGGTAACATTGGGCGTTGAATTTAGTTTGGACAAACAAAGTTGTTTGCCTGTGACTTAGCGACCTTACATGGTGGGGTGATAGCGTGTCACAAGTTACAAGCGTTGACGATCGACAAAAATTCCAACAAAACGCCAAAGGATATAGGTAGGTTTCTTTATGCTCTACGCTATTGCAGAGTAGGTTTTGATCAGACCAATGTGCGTAGAAGATGGAACATATGATAACAGAGGTCAGCTTTACAGTAACGAGCCCCGTGCGGCTCGCATGTGTGTGGCCTAGTGTCTATGCGCCACCGCATGCACACATAAACGAATAGCGTGATTTCAGTGAGCTAGTAAAGGTGTACAACTTTGTATGCGTGCGCAATGCGCATATATACTACGGCGCACACCTGCAAGCCACGCGAGGTCTGTTTCTATGAAAACGAACTACTCGTTCTATATATTATAATGTACTCACTTGCTCTAGTCAAATTATTTTTTGTCACTCGTAATCGCGCCTAAAGAGGAAAAAGATTTGTATTTTGAATTATTGTATGTTTGTTAGGAATATACTCAAAAAGTACTCAACCGATTTCAAAAACTTTTTCACCTTTAGATTGCCACATTATCACAGAGTGTCATAGTCTATAAAACATCTAGAAAATCGGTCAATTGCGGATTGGATTTGTGAAAAAATTGTTTCGCTTATGGGTAGAGTATTAGGTGACTTAGTACATAGTACATGATGAAATCATTTCTACGCCTTAATTATAAAGTTTGTTTGTTTGAACTCGCTAATCTCAGGAACTACTGTCCGGTAAAGTTTTTTTTTTGTGATTGTCCATGCATCCAAGAAGTTTAATAACATCACATAGGCTTTAGACATCACGTTACTATGTACACGAAAATATGTTGTAAAAACGGGGTAATTCATAAAGTTTCACGCGGACGCAGTCGTGGGCAATAACATAAAGCTGAAACAACAAAGGTGACACGCTTTATACACGCTGGTCGCGTCGCTAGTAGTTTCCTTTTGTTCCACATACATTTATTCTAATTCGTCATTAGGATGGACGCCTTTTCTGTGTTCACCCTAAAGTTGAAAAGTCAACGTATTATCAGTTGGAGAAATTTTAAAGGGATAGTGATTAAACGGTCACTGAAATACTAATATGTTTTATTGAATACTAAACTCCGTTCACCGTAAGTTGGCACAAAACTATATACAAAATGTTATTTGTAAGAAATTCAATACCAAGCTATTTTGAATATCGTTGACAAGCCTTATTTTATGTCTGGTTAACACGTTAAACACAAAATTGAGTAGCAAGTTGCAAGTTGAATGACTTAAAATTAAGTTAAAATTTAACTACTTATCTACTTAAAACATGTAAACCAGACATTTGTTTAGTAAATTACAAACATTACAATCTACAACAGCAATCAATAAAGTTAAACAACGGTGAAATGGACTTTTAATGATATTGTGTCTTCGTTTAAAATGAAGCGACCATGTACGAGTACATAAAAAGGCCGCAAACTCATTTCATATACATTTGCTTCGTTAATTAACTGCTGTAACCCTGCAAGTGAGGTATAGTAGACCGCGCCGCACCATTAAGAATAACCAATAACAATAAAAATCCAAAAATGACGTAGTAAATTATATTTAAACGGTTAGCTTACTTACTAACTAATTTTTAAACGCCATACAAGGTGGGCACGTGACAGCCAACAGTGCATTCGGATAACCTAGGAGGTATTGATCGTTAAACCTCTATCAAAAACATTTAAATTTTATATACAAACCACGATTGACAATAACAAAGTAATAACACAATACTTTGTTGTCAATAGCGGTTTTTATAGAATGTCAAATTTTTTACAGAAAGTTAGTAACCGCTACTTCCTAGATTAGCCGAAAGCACTGTAGTACTGTATATTTGTTGAGACAGAAGTCACAGCAAAAAAAAACTAGTTAAAACTGAAGAATTGATCCAATGATGGCACTTATAAAGTTTAATATTTTAAAAACAGTTGTAAATTACTTCGTTCTGGTAAAGCAAAAACGATACTTTAGAAGCTGTAAACATATTTTGCAACAAGCAGATCGAAAACAAAATAATTGAGTTAATAATTTACGACTTGGAATACTGTAACCGGCTTACATTTAACGTAAATGCAGTTTCGTCTCTAGAGAGTTTAGTATTATGTAGATTTCTACACGTTAACTGTACCGAAGTAAGACTTGTGGTCTAGTGGATTAGACCATTGTTCCCGATTCGTTTTCACTTCTGCGCGCTTTTTGGATGAGCAACGTTTTTTAGGGTTCAGTACCCTAAGGGTAAAAACGACGACTACTAAGAGTCTGTCTGTCTCCAGGCTGTATCTTAGAAACGTAATACGTAACTAAAGAGTTATCACAAATTGTGTGTTTCTGTTGCCGCTATAACAACAAATACTAAAAACAAAATAAAAACAAAAGACATTTTAGAGAAGGGCTCTCATGTAACAAACGTGTTTTTTGCTATTTTCTTTCTTTTAACAATGGATGTCGCAGCTGTGCTCCTACAGTGCGCTACCATTTGATGCGCTGTTCAACTTTCAAAAATACGTTTTCTCAATTTTTACTACTTAAACCCTTCGGGCGTACGTCGAACTCGCACTTGGCCATTTTTATCAATAGAGCTAAGTCACATAAATGGAGTTACATCTGCAGTGAAAATCTCTTCCTGAACCTGCACGTGCCGAGCACAACCACGTACCAGTTAAACCATCGATAGCTGATTCGCTATACTGCGGAGTGATAAGAGGTACGCGAACAAATACCAACTCTAATCTCATAGCGATAGAGCGGCGAATCACTTGCACGCAGATAATAATCAGTAGAACAGCAAACCAAGTTCTAGGTGAAGCGGAATTATTGAAGGTTCTTAACGAACAAAGAGGTTTTACCTAAATACAAAGTGCGCGCGATGGAACCGTCACGCGTCACAGTTTCATGAGAACATTCGAGAGCGTACACTGAATACTGAACGTACCTATATCTTATAGCTGCAGAAAATTATAAGTGTTTCCAGATGAGATAATCTTGTTCATGGGTTCGAGAATCTGGCTAGGTAGTTTTGCTACTACTGCTACTCAAGCTAGTGCTAGTGAGCTGGTATTTCTGGCTTCATGTAGACAAAACTAGCCTCATTTTATCATTATATAGGTATGTTGCCAAGACGTTTAAAAACGAACTATTTTGCTATCCTGACGTTGAAAATTACCCTCGTGTATCGCCATAAGTCCAGGTTTTCCCTTTATTTACCAAAAGAACTCGGATATTTAATACCAAAGGTCGCCTCGTAGTCTAAATTCGACCATCAATATTTCTGTCCTATTCAAAATATTCAATCATCGACTTCTCTGTCAAAAATCAAGTCAATTGTTTGCTTCGTTTGGGCGCGAAGGTAGGACAAACAAACAAACACACTTTACAATTTATAATATTAGTAAGGGTATTTTGGTGTTGCGGATTTACAGAAACTAACAGTAATAATTTAAATAGATTTTAAGCGAATTGTTGCCGGATTGTAACAGGCTTATATATATGATACTAAACATGTGTACATTGATACAGTGCAGATTTAGCGCTGGTATCAAGTATTAGCACCTGTTACTGTATTGGTAGATGATGAGTTTCTCTTGAACTTCCCACTGTAGTTTCTGTTAAACCAAGTTGACTTTAGGACTGGTATTATACTCTGAACTCCAGGGGCGTGCAAGATTTGTTCCAAAGCCGGAATGTACGGAGAGGTACTTAGCCACAGTGTAAATGACTGGCAGGACAACGTCCGTCGAGTCCAATTGTTTTGGTAAAGATATTAAAATTTTTCATTGATAAAAGGTACTTTTGTATAAACAAGAAATTATATAGCAAGTAATACACTGCTTTTTTGACTGTATGGAGCTCACGTGCCTGCTTAACTCTGAACTCAAAGATGTCTTCGGTCTAAGAGATTCCTTGTATCCTTTACTTTAGTCCCAAACCTTTTGGTTTCAGATACATACATATATTACTAAAAATATAGATTTAAATCGGGCCTCGATGTCAGATATAAAGCTGAAGGGTTTGTTTGTTTGAAATAACTGAGGATGGCTAGAGGCTTTATAACATCAGGCTACGACCAATAGGAGCCGAGCAGTAAAAAAAAATTGTGAAAAATGGATAATTTATAAAGTTTCACGCAAACGTTTCGCGGGGAAAAGGCATTTAAATACCCTTTTTAACTGTAGCTGCTTCGTTGTTAGATGATTTTAACTAATAAGCCCCTTTTTACATGCACAGGTCGCCGCACGGTAGCCGTGCCATTTAAAGTAATGTTAAAAGCCTTCTGTTCTAAATGGTATAGTTGCGTAACTGCAAATCGATAATAAAAATCTTCAATTATTATTGTAAGTTTACGACTTCTAATAGCCTTTTATTGTTTCTAGCAATAGTTAAATGGCTCCTGTAGATTATCTCTATGATGACACGACGGTTGCTTCTACTATTACTGAGTGATAAAACTATTAAAGACATAAAACTGTCATACGCAGTTTTTCACGTAAAGGAAAAACTCCTGTTATCTGCAATTAAAAGTAGCTATACTTCTAGCTCTATTATTATGGATAGTAATTATTTCTTATTATGATAGGGTCTTACTATTAAAAACATAATATTTTATGTTTATGACTGAGATAATAATTATAAAAAATATTCTTATTTTGACGTCTTATTAAAACTCGAATTAATTTGTTCTTAACTTAACTAATGATATATTTAATAAGGCAACTTAAACGTTATTATATTTTACAAATGCAATTATTGACTGGCAATAATTTGTTTACAGTAAACTAATAATTAAGCAATTATAGCATGGGTTTCGCTGTTTCTAAACTATTCTAGGTAATATGGTGCCTAAAGGTGGTGTGTGGGCGTAGGAGCTTTGAACACACAGATTTAACTTTGATTGGTATGTTTCTTGTAGGCATTAGAGTTTTAATAAATTAAAAAAAATGGTTTTCTAACTGATGCTTCTCAATACATTTTCAATAATGTAATGTATGTTAGAAAAAACCTAAATAAATTTAAATTAAAAAGTGATATCCACTATAAAAACACTAGGAATAATCACAAACTAGATTTACCAGTGATCAGACTTAGTAAAGTAAACCTTTCAAAGGTCAAAGGCCTTTACAATAAAATCCCAGAAAATGTTCAAAATCTTTCTATTAACAAATTTCGAAAAGTAGTCAAAGAACATTTGTGTGCCAAAGCCTACTTACTATAAGGTAAATAAATGATTTTCTTTAAGTTAATTATTAATTTTTGACTTACAATGATGTAACATTTTTTTTATTAGCAATGGATAAGTTACATTTTATTATAAATTTTTATTTTAAAAGATTAATTTTTGCACCGTGCGAGTTTCTTACGCCGGTTCCTCTCGCACGACTAGTTCCCGAACCGGTGGTAGGTCAACATGTAGACATTCTGAAAACATTTGTTTCAAATTTACTCGGAAAGAAATATTTTTTTAAATAGAATGATTATACAAGAAGAGGTATAATAATGCTTCCCTACCTATAAAGTTTATATAATTATTTAAAAATCAAAATGGATCATTTAACTGTAGTTCCAGCTTCCATATAAGTTATATTTATTAGAATAACCTATTTGTATATTATTATTATAATTTATGTATGTATTTGTATAAAATAACTTATCTATTGCACATTCATAATATAATATTTTTATCCTATTTTCCTTTACCGGTGGTTGCCTGGAAGAAATTACTCATTTAGTAATAAGTCCGCGATTATGATACACGTGTGTAGTTTTATAAATTGTAATTTTATTTTTCAGCGTGTGCACAATAAAGAATATTTATTATTATTTATTTATTATTAAGTGGAAAGTTGTATATTGACATCAGCTCTTTCTAAAAAAATTAACATTATAAATGATCCACCATTTTTTTTTTCTAAAAAGTAATAAATGGAGAACTGCTCTACAAATACTGTAACTTCACAAATAAACAAAGGCCATACAAAGCCTAAACATTTGGTTTAGATATATAAGCCTGTTCTTGAATTATAAAAATTACAACGAAAAGTTGCTGTTTTTGTAAGTTTTTTCTGAACGATAACCTTTCAACCTGAAAAATCTTTTTACACCCAAACCGTGAAACCGATTTTGCTAAAAGTTATTATGGAGAAGTATCTAAATAATGAATTTTAAAAAAGAGTTTCGCAAGAAGACAAAGAAATACTAAAGCTTTCATAATATTAGAATGGATTAACTAGGAATTTACTTTAGGGGTAGTTGAGTTCTGTTGAGTCACTGCCCTCTGGCTCCAAAATGACTTTGAATTCGATATTTTTAAATTACATTTAAAAATATCGAATTTGAAAGGGGAAATTGAAAGAGAGCCAGTTGACGGACCTACACCATTTGGATGGAATATGTCAATTCCAAGTAAGTCGTGATCTGCCGATGCCGGCTGGGTTTGACACAACCCGACCAAATTACTTAGATCCACGATCTGTATCTCTTTCAACTTCTCTGATTGTACATAAAATAATGATATCTACAAACATAAACAATGTTATGGAATATACCTAAATACTGCTTAATTACGTATAAGTGCCTTTACGCCAAATATTTTGTTATGTGTTTGATAGAGGCTGTTTACACTCACGAACTTTCGTATGTTTATGCATAGTTTGAATTATATTAACAATATAATATACCGCCTACCCCACAGATATTCTAGGAATATAATATGTAATTATATTCTATTCGTAGAATATCCATATACACTATACAGACTAGCCGTTTAGCATACAATTAAAGCTTTCATATAATCCGTGAATTTTTAAATAGCCTATGGTTCGCCACGTGGTGTACACTTTTTATAAATTAAATAGAAATTGCTTAAGTCCTTCCTGGAATAAACACTTTTATTTTAATTTAAATATTTTTTTCACGCTTCTTTTCTGGAATATTGAAAACGTCACACGACAGAAAGAGACAGCCAACCTTTATTAGTTAAACACTGTTTAAATATTTATGAATAAGGGGGTATGTTTTATTATGTCTTGTTTGTTTTGGGTGTGTAAAGGGTGTAAAGTCTTTTATATTTCATTTTAAACTAATTATACATTTTACGGGCACAACACGACACGGCGACCGTACCGCTACCGTGAGCATGTGAAGAGGCACATTCTTCGAAGACGGATTCCCCGCTGCGTTATTTCTCTGATTAATAACAGGTGCAGCCTGACAAATGATGCAGCTTCACAAATTCTGTATATTCCATAACGAAATTCCATGGATATTAATTAAACTTCCTTACACCATTTGTGACTGACGCAAAATAATTACTAGTTTATTAACGCTAGAATATGCGTTATGATGATGCATCTGTTATATTTTACTATCAACTATTATATAAGATCATTTCTAGGGTTCCGTAAACGTAACTTTATTGCAACTTCGTTCTATGCGTGTCCGTTCGTCTATCTCCAGACTGTATCTCAAACATAGTAACATCTATAGTGATTTGAAATTTTCATCGATTTTATATTTTTGTTTCAGCTATATAAAATATCTAAAAACAAAATAAATAAAAAATTTTAAGAAGGGCTCTAACACAAAAAGTTTTTTTTCGCAGCTGGTCGTCTACATCGCGCTTTTGTTTACACTACGTGGTCTGTTATAGCTGTTTGACTTTTAGAAACGCGTTTTTCAAAAATAATTTTATAGTATAGTTACTGAATCCTTCGTGCGCGGGTCCAACTCACACTTGTTTCTTCCTGAAACTGCCTACACTCTTACTTAGATTTTTTATTTTATTATATAAAAAAAAAATTAAAAAATGACGTAGGTCCGTTAACTGGCTCTCTTTAAATTTCCCCCATTATACATAAGTTATACATTTTGGAGCCAGAGGGCAGTGACTCAACAGAACTCAACTACTCCTAAAGTGAATTCCTAGTTAATCCATTCTAATATTATAAAAGTTTAAGTATGTCTTTGTCCTTTCGCAAAACTCCAAAATAACAAGTTCTGACTGACTGACTCATCATTGCCGAGCAAAAACTGTTTAAGCTACAGTCACGAAACTTAGTGAGGAGAATTGTTTTATTAAGTAGACATCCGCTAATAAAGGAATTTGAAAAATTCTACCCCTGAGGTATACTTAAAAGTTTGTATGAAAGTTCGTCATTTCTCTAGTTAACAACATAAAATTTTATTTCTGAGCTACTGATTCAAAAGCATATTTTGAAAATCTACCCCTGCCAGGGTGCAAAGGGGTTTAAAGTTTCTATGAATTTTTCTACAAAAGTTCGTCATTTCTTAAGTTAGAGTTCTAAAATGTTGTTTCTGAGCTGCTGAACAAATATAACTAAAAAAAAAAATATGTGTCTAAGCGCTTTATGAAATTTTACTCCCAGAGGATGAAATAGGGTTTGAAAGTTTGTATGAAAAAACTTCTTAATGCGAGCGAAGCCGCGAAAAAGCTAGTTTAATATCTAAGATGCTTCGATAAAATATTAGTAAATAAAACAATAAGCAGTAAACAAGAGAATAAGATAGCTATCAAAGCTATTTTCGGAAACGTGTGTGGTCTTATCTGAGTTCGTCAGCTAATCCAACCTGCATATTGTAAGGAAGCTCGTCTAAGTTGGAGCCGGCTTATCTTAGCTTACCTCCAACTTATCTCAAGTTGGATCTAATACAATTCTAGTTGTTGTCTATCGTCTGCAATAAGATGTAGGTACTTTAAATAATTGAAACACTCAGAGAATGTTCACACTATCCGATAAGATGGATATTGGCGACGGGGGCTGATCCGATATTACAGGAAAAGAAATGTATGGTATATGTAATTTCACATTGTTTAGTGTGATATTGGACAGGTCATATGGTGTTCACTATTATTGGCTGTTGATTTTCGGCGCTCGATACCGGTATCGGATCGGCTTATGTGAAAACGCTCTTATGGTTCTGGTTTCATGGCTTTGGTTAATGTAAAATATACGTTGTTCAGTTATCATAGAGTTTATTTTTGCACGGAGTGTATTTTGTATTGAAAATTGCCATCTTCCGTCCAGTGTTGTCAGACTGATTGGCGTCGTCGTTGGCAATTGAATTACAAGCCAAAGATAAAATACCTTCAATCAGCTTATATTCGCCATTGACCTGGACGGTTGATATACAAGACGTAAGTCATAAAATTTTTCATTTCCGTGTGTTTCCCTGTAATGACATTGGCAGTACGACGGGGTTTAATGGAAAAAGATAAAAGCAGTGTTTTCCAACCTGTGGGTCAGGAACTCGTGGGGGTTTAGAATTCTACGAGAGTCGAGAGCCACTTAACTATTGTAGAAAAAAAACAATAAAAAATTAAGATGTTTTCAAGTTTTGTCGAAACTTGAAAACATCTTATATGAACTTTTATTTTATGAGTAGGTATTAAAAATCCATCCTTTGGAACATTAGAAACTCTAGAAACAAGACATAAAAATCTGTAAAACACAATATTAGCTAAAACTCCTGATGATGTAAGTAACATCTTTTATACCGTAACCAATAACATGAAAGAAGACGTGATCGAAGAATGTTCCGGAAGCGAAAAACAATTGTAATTTAATGGCGCAGAACCTACTCTGTAGTTGAATTCCGATAAGTCTCTATTAGAGACGTACGATTTTGTTAAAGACGAGACTTAAGGAATTTGCGATCGGGATTAAGGTTTGAAGGGCACAGATCGACGAGGTTTAAATCTATACATTTATACGGGGAATGATTTACACAGGAAAGATTTGTATGTTTGCGTATGTGCTAACGATTTTATTGATGAATGAAGGCTATCGCCTTCTTTCATCAATAATTTTTTTTCTGGATAAAGTGATTACTTCATCCAGAGAAATATCAGTGTTTCTGGATAAAGTAATCACTTTATCCAGAAAAGTATCAGTACTGAATATGGACAGTATTCTTTTTTTAATGACATTTAGGGGGCAAGGGAGACGGGTTACCTGATGAAAAGCAACTGTCGTCGCCCATGGACACTCGCGACATCCTAAGAGACGCAAGTGCGTTGCCTGCCTTTTTATGAGGTAATTAAGAATGGGAATAAGGATAAGGGATTCGGGAAGTTGGGCCACCGGTACTCACTCACTGAACGAAACACAGCACAACGCCGATTCACGCCAGTTTTTTGTGATTTCGTAGTATCACTACGGTCGAGCCGGCCCATTCGTGCCGAAGCACTCACATTCTTACATGATCGTATGAAACTAAAAATGGACATGTATATAGAAAGAAAAAATACAGGGTGCAACAAAAGTAATAATTCTTTAGGGTAAATATGATTCTCTATTATGTAGAGTTTACCGTGAGAGTAAAAACGCTGAAAGCTGTGTGATTTTTGTGTAATTTTTATGAGGGAAACGGTGCGTGTTGTCGCGGGGGCACTAAGCCAATGGTCATACAATTTACAAAATATCTTTATTATCGGCCCTACAAAGTGCTATTTTGTCAGTAAATTTATGTAGGGGACACATGCAAACCTTCAAGTAGTATCACCCACTTTTGTTACAATTTGCATACATTGTAGAGTATTATGGTGAACGCCGACCGATATGGTTATTTGTGATATCAGAACCGAACGACCCGAACCAAGGATATTATATTCTAATGGATCCTGCACGCAGAACAAAAATGTAAAGACAAAAAATATGACCTTGAGTGACGTACTGTTGTGTGCTATCTCTTTTCTTTAGGGTTGCCAAAAATTTTTGTCTTTACTTTTTTGTTCTGGGTACGGGATCCATTAGAATATAACATCCTTGACCCGAACGAACGTGGCGAAGAAAATTTTAGAATTCGGTATTATGAAATGTTATGGAACCTCGCACACTAGCCGAAGTCCGCATGTTTCGCTGTCAAATTCGAAGAGGAATTGACTTCGATTCGTTCGTATCTGATAGATGTGCCTTTACCATTAAGCTAATATCATATATAATAGCTCCTATACCGGGTTCGGTGACGGTGGCTGGTTTTTTTTGGTATTTTATAGTGCCCAAATGTTTGCGCAGTACACAAGATTACTCTCCCTTCCTTTACTCTCCTAACCCAGTGTGACGGAAGACCGACAGTTCTGGCCAGAGATCAGGCGCAGGATCGACTTTTTACATGCCCATCCAACGCATGGATCATCTAACTAGTCAGATTGACAATCAGGTGATCAGCCTGCATTGTTCTAACCTTAGAAATAACATGTTTCCAACGCAGGTATCGAATCCACGACCTCCGGGTGAAGAGCCGAGCTCTGTACCACGGAGGCGTCATTAATATGGAGCTAATAAATGGAGTTATATAAAGGGGTTATTACGTAAACATTAAAAGTTATTCTCCGTAGTATTATATCATCGAATGTATAGGCTATTCTCGGGCTCATGGGAGTGTGGCTCGGAGTGGGTTATAAGATAGCGTCAATATTACCATAACGTTGCGGAGCGTAAAATATATTTCTGTCGCGTCTCCCTCGGGATAGTTCGGAGATGATTCCTTATTGAGCTGCAACATTTTTCACTCAATACGGTTCTTTGTTTCATTTTGTTTTATGCAAGAATGGTTAAAAAAAAATCATTAAAAAGTTTGTGGGAATAAGCGTGCCAAAGGAAGATCTTCCGACCGAGCGAGATGTTATGCCCGGCCAGGCCGAAGCCCATATGATTTTTATCAACTGTCGTATATATACTGCCGAGTTTCGAAATCTTTGATAGCACGATGCAGGACTATCCACCACAATTAAAATGCGCCACTGCTGATGCACCAATTTTTACTTTTTTTATTCTCTGCCCTAGTTGGTCGGGTTTGACACGGGAGAAACGGTTTGGGAATTGTAAAATAGTAATTACACTATCGGTGAATCTAGGCGGTCGCGGTCAATTATTACCCTTTCTCAAGAATTATTGTTTCTGTATAAACCACGATAAAGTGAAAACATAAAACTTTGTTGTCAATTACAGTTCGTATAGAAAATTATAAATCCTTGATAGACGGTTAATAACCGAAAGTACATTATAATACTTTCGGTCAATATATGATGAAAAAAAATTATAAAATAAAGATGGGATTGATAGTATGAGCTTTTATGACTATTAAGACATTACTCAAACTGTTCATTCTATCAATCCTATCTTTGTTTTAGTATCGTCATCTATGTAAGCAAACCGTAATTTTTGTACGTTTTAATAAAAACATAAGTATTTGTGTTTTGATGACATACTGGAATGTTCGAGTCAAAGAGCAAATATTTGAAACATCCGTAAACGTTTTGAACACCGGTACACAGTACACACACCACACAGTAAGCCGCGCGAGCGCGACCTCATATCGGGCAAACACGTTGATTGCTTTGATGTCCGCTCAACTGTTTTATTTATATCGAACTGGACGAATTCTAATTTCTTGAAAAAATACCAAAATTGCACCTCATTTAAGTAATGTTGTTATTCAACGATAATATATATTTTTTTTTGTTAAAGGTAAAAAATGTTATTTGTAAAAAATTATATAATTTGCAACCAAATTTATACTTTTGGCTTATCGACGACGTAAATAAAAAAAACTACTTTCATATTAAAATTGTTGTTTACAATTTAGTCTTGAAATATTCGTGGAAAAAAGAAGTGCAGGAAAGGCTGATATTATAAGGAAGAAAGTGATACGACGCGACGCACGCGAAAAGTGATATGAAATAGCCGGGTACGAAATTTAGTTGTTGATGTTTAACTACTGCATGTCACATTTTAAAGCTTTGTCCTTGTTTGTAAATTATTACGTTTGTAGAGAACATTCAGAACAGATTAAATTTTAATGGATGCATACATATTTAATATTGTTTACAATTTTAGTTGGAAGGGAAAAGAAGCCTAAGTTAAGTCTGATTCCTGAATATAACAATATTGTATTAGAAAAAAAGGCCATTCTTTCAATTTATATTCTATTATTTACGTTCGCTATCTGTACTTCCGGATTTCGGGTATCGATAGTTTATTAGGATTTATCTGATTTCCTTTGTTATTGTATCCTTTTGTACATCCCTTCATATTTCAGACCAATTCGAAATTATTTGACAACCCTGTCATCTGTAACGCAGGTAGATTCATAAATAAACACAGATACCTTTTTCTTTTGGGTGTAATTGAAGACTTTATTTCACTTTCCTTATGTAAATCCGAGCAAAATAATATTTGACTAAGAAATGGAGATCATAAATTCGTTTATTGACATCTCAGACATTACGATGCAGGGATCATTTCCCTTCTAAAAGCTGAATCTCGGTGTCAACGTAATATACATTCAGTAGTTTATCTTTGGTGAATCGCGTGAATCCGGCGTATAAATCAAAATAATTTCTGAAAAATTGTTTTAATTGACAGGGACCATTTTTAATTGGAGCGTATCAGATATACTATATTGAATGAGTTAATTTAAGGACACGATTGAGTTGCTCGACTGTATAATATTTATGTTACGAATAACTGGGAACATTTATTTAGTGGGACATTTCGCGGCTGCGGTAAGCCGCTTGCGGGAGCCCTGATCCTTGGCTTTTCGCGTGATTTGATACATTTAATTATTGATTACATTATTATTTAGGCAAAAATTATACTTAAGCGTTAAAAGTGATTTGAAAATATAAATATTTTACGAAAAGTCATGACCTGCTGTACCTAGCTGTGTTCTAGCGGGCAAGCGAGCAGACGGGATACCTGATAGAAAGCAACTGCCGTCGCCCACGGACATTCTTTCTTTGAGGCCGTGGTATCACTCAGGTCGATCCGGGCCATTCGTGCCAAGCATGGCTCTCCTACGGCTATATGTTTACCTATTGATACAATATTGTTGTAGCATCAAAAGGAAAATAAATTTTACATTGTTTTGTTACGGAATAGAGTCACGAGCACAGGATGAGCCGGAAATTGGAGAGCTTCTCATCTTTGTCTTACTCCCTCGTGCTCTAACGTTACATATTAATTGACTACGTCGAAGCACCGTTATAAGGATAGAATTTTAAAAGTACACAGTGGCTTAGGGTATCAGACGGAGCCTAGGGACGGATATAAGCCTAGCCTGGAAAATGATATTATATTAGAGCGTCCGTGGCCTAGCGGGTATTCCTTTGGTTCACAGTCATGGTGCAAGGTTTGATCCAGGTGGAGGCCGTATTTAATGAGTTTTTTTCTGATCTTGAATACATACTGCGGACGTTAGGTCCATGGGAGAGCCATGCTTTGGCACGAATGGGCCGGATCAACCCGATCTGTCGAAACAGACTACACATAAAAAAAATCTATAAAGGTAAATGTAAACTTACTTTTATAGATTTTTTACTTTTAATTCGAAGAAAACACTCAACATCTTGTCGGTAACCAGATTATATGGAGCTTCACTATACTATATAACAAACTAGCTTTTACCCGCGGCTTCACTCGCGTAAAATTCGAAAATCGCGTAAAAACCATGTACTGGCGCCGTTGTAGTGCATGCTATGTATAAGAGATGGTGCTGTATGTAAAAAATGGCTTTCCCTGTTTTCTTGCTTTTTTTATTCCGAAATTTCTTGCTATAAACCTCACGGAGATTGAGACTTGAAGATTGAGAGAATCCTGAAAATCGGTTCGTAATCGTTCGTAAATATAATAGACTAGCTGACCCGGCGAACTTCGTACCGCCTTAGCGTAGAAATGATGCACTACTTTATATTGTGTACCTGAGC